>JAJOOR010027134.1:0-12500 GCA_036250505.1 Solanum acaule
AATTTTATATATGACAAGGTCTGGGGGTGTTGCTTAGCACATGATCCGCTCAAGGGTCGTTATACTTAAAAAAAAAAAAAAAACCCTAAACCCTAAACCTAAACACTACACTCTAAACCCTAAACACTTGATCCTAAACCCTAAACCCTATACCCTTTACCCTAAACACTTAACCTTCAACCCTAAATCCTAAACCCTAAACCCTAAACGCTAAACCCTAAACCTTAAATCCAAACACTAAACCCTAAACCCTAACCCTAAACCCTAAACTCTAAACACAAAACCATAAACCCTAAATCCAAATTATAACCCCTAAACCCTAAATCCAAAATTGTAAACTCAAAACCATAATCCCTAAACCCTTAATCCAAACTCTAACCCCTAATCCCTAAATCCTAAACTATAAACTCTAAACCCAAAACCGTAAACCATAAATCCCAATCTCAAAACCCTAACGCCTAACCCCTAACCCATAATCCTAAACATAAACATAAACCCTAAACCCTAATTCCAGACTATAACCCCTAAACCCTAAACACGAAATCGTAAACTCAAAACCCTAAACCCTAAATCCAAACTCTAAACCCTAAACCCTAAACCTTAAATCCTAAACTCAAAACCCTAATACCAAAACTCAAAACCCTAAACCCTAAACCCTAAACCCTAAACCTAAACCCTAACTCCAAAAGCCTACACCTAAAACTGTAAAATCTAAATCCTAAACCCTAAACACTTAACGATAAAACCTAAATCCTAAAACCAAACTCTAAATCCTTAATCCTAAACCATAAACCCAAAATACTAAACTCTAAATCCTACACCCTAAACGCTAAACCCTAAATCCTAAACTCAAAACCCTAAACCCAAACCCTAAACCATAAACCCTAAATCCTAAACTCTAAATCCTAACCGCTAAACCCTAAACCCTAAACCCTAAATCCTAAACCCTAAAACCTAAACGCTAAACCCTAATCCCTAAATCCAAACTCTAAACCCTCAACCCAAAACCCTAAACCCATAACACAAAACCCTAAACACTAAATCCTAAACTCTAAACCCTAAACACTAAACCTTAAATCAAAACTCTAAACCATAAAACCTAATCCTAAATGCTAAACCCTAAACACTAAATCCAAAACCCTAAACCCTAAACACTAAACTCTACCCTAAACACTTAAACCTAAACCCAAAACCCTATAACCTTAACCCTGAACCCTAAACCCTAAACCATAAGCCCTACACCTTACACCCTACACCCTAAACCATAAACCATAAACCCTAAACCCTAAGCAGTAAACCCAAATATCTAAACCCATGCTCTAAACCCTAAACCCTAAATACTAAACTCAAAACCCTAACCCTAATTCATAAACCCTAAATCCAAAATCCAAAATTCAATCCCTAAACCCAGAACCCTAAATGCTAAACCTAAACCATAAACCCTATATCCAAACTCTAACTCCTAAACCTTATACCCTAAACGCGAAATCGTACACTAAAAACGCTAAACCCTAAATCCAAACTCTAAACCCTTGACCATAAATCCTAAAAGCTAAACTCAAAACCTTAAATCCAAAACCCTAAATCCTAAACTCCAAACCCTAAACCCTGAACCCTAAACCCTAAACCCTAAACTCTAAACTCTAAATCATAAACCCTAAACCCTAAACCTTAAATCCAAACTCTAAACCCTAAACCCTGAACCCTAAATCCTAAACCCTAAACTCTAAACTCTAAATCATAAACCCTAAACCGTAAACTTTAAATCCAAACTATAAACCCTAAACCCTAACCCTAGACCCATAACCCTAAATCCTAAACCCTTAACCTTAAACCCAAAACCCTACACCCTAAATCCTTAACCCTAAACCCTAAAACCTAAACCCTTAACCCTAAACCCTAAACCCTTAACCCTAAACCCTAAACCCTATAACCAAACACTAAACCCTAAATCATAAACACTAAACCCTAAATCAAAAACTCTAAACCATAAACACATAACCTAAACCCTAAACACTAAAACCTAAATCCTTGACCTAATCCCTAAATCTTAAATCCAAAATTCTAAACCACAAACCCTAAACCCTTAAACTAAACCCTAAACCCTAACCCTAAATCCAAACTATAAACCCTAAACGATAAATCCTAAACTGTAAACTCTAAACCCAAAATGCAAAACCCTAAACCCTAAATCCTAAACTCTAAATCCTAAACCCAAACCCCATACCCTAAACTCCAAACCCTAAATCCTAAACACCAAACACTAACCCTAAACCCTAAACTTTAACGTAAATCCTAAACCCTAAACTGTAAGCCTTAAATCCAAACTCTAACCCCTATACCCTAAACCCTAAACCCTGAATCCTAAACCCTAAACCCCATCGCTTCCCTATTTCCCAATTTTTTCTCTCTCTAATTTCTCTCTCTCCACGGGAATCTCTCAAAAATCTGCACAACTGCTACAGGTCCAACGGCTAGTTCACCTGCTGGAATGGCGTGTGTGCCGCCGGTGAACCTTTTCAGGCCGCCGGACCAAAGCCATCTGAGGCGCTCTGAAGAGACGAACAAAACCCACCAAGAACCTTCATCTAATTCATCCTACAACTCCACGAAATCGCGAAATACAGAGGCGATGAACACCGCAATTTCAAAAAGGGAGCTGGACGGGATTCTGAAACTTATTTCCCCATATCGCGATAAGCTGATTCACCGGAAACTGTTTAGTGGGGATGATTCTCCTAATCAAGGGCTACAATATACTCAAAAATCACATGATTCCATCACGCCAATTGTGAGATCTGAGGAGGAGATTTCTAAGAAAGTCGGTGCAAATCCAACTGAACTGTGCCTTCAAATTCGTCCAACTTCCCACCATTTTCACGGCGATTTGAGCACTGGGGATTGTTCACTGGAGGGAGAAGTACATCTCACAGCAATCTCGAGTCAAATGGCCGATCAAACCACCGGCGACATAAACTCCGGTAAACAAATATTCGAAGGTGACGCCGGCGCCATTGGAGGTGATTGTTCGATGGAAGAGGAGCTTCACCTGACCAATATATCCACCAAAATGACTCAAGAACACAGCCAGACTAACATTCAAACAAAGTGCACCAAATTTGCAGTCAATCCACAAATCGGGACTGAAGAACACAGCTGCAGAAATGATGAACAACAACACCAGACCTTTTCTCAGGATCAAGCAAGGCCTAATGGTCAAAAGCAAGGTCACAATACTTTAGGGAAACAAAAATTGAGATGGAAGTTACACAAGATGTTACGCGAGTATCACAGGGCCAAAATGATCAGCTGGACACTACAAGTTCTACTAATCTGGAAGTCATTTATGTGGAAAACCCATTACAATTCTCACTTGGAGTGAAACCAGTAGATATTATTCCCAGCAATGGAGGACAACCAGAATCTGGTATGAATCCCAAATTTAATAATGATCTCTCTCATGTCTCTATAAAGGAACAACAACAAACAAATATTGCTCTCTTGAGCAAAAAACCAAGCATGGAGAGCACTCAACCAGGTAAGTACTCTAACTCTAACTCTTGTAAAAATATTATCAACTTGAGTAGTAGTAGTGATAATCATGTGATTGATAGTGCAAATGGGCAAAAGAATATAATGAGGGATGAACAGGAAACACGCAGGGGAAGCACTGACCTACAACAACAGGATAATCAACATCAAAATAGAGTGAGAGATAAGAATTTATCTCAACCAACTGAACATGGAGGGAATACTGAACCTAGCAACTACCATAGGGACTTCCCTAAACTCTCTAGCAATTTTGATAGACATATTAATTCTAACCAGCAGAACCAGTAAATACATCAGTCCAATCAATCCAAAGAACCCAACATCTCCAATGAGAACCAAAAAACTAAGCAGGACCCAAGTGTTGAACCTGCTCCTTACACAGTGGTGCAAACTCTAGCGGCTAGGATCAGGCAAATCCATACTACGCAGACCACTCCTATTGAACTGGTTCCACCCAAGCACACTACTAAATAGGGCCAGCCTGCTGTGATCTATGATATGGATGATTTCATGAACAAATTAGCCGTGGACTGCAAATATACTCTTATAGGTAAGTTTAGTACCACCATGCCTAAGATAGAACTTATTAGGAAGAGTTTCATTCTACAAACTCAGCTGAATGGGGGGGGGGGTCAATATTGCACACTATAATGCTAGACATGTGTTTATTGATTTGGAAAATGAACTGGACTATAACACGGTATGGACACAACAAAGAATGACCATTGAGGGCAAACTCATGAGAATACAAGCTTGGACCCCCAACTTTAAGCCTGAAGAAGAAACACCCATTGTTCCCATATGGGTACTGCTGCCAGGCCTACCATGGCACTGCTTCAAGAAAGAGTTCATCACACCTCTGTTGGAATCAGTGGGCAAAGTTCTCTACTTAGATACAACCTCTATTAAACGAACTAGAGCTAGTATGGCCAAGGTAAAAGTCCAAGTAGACCTCACAAAAACTAGACCTCGACATGTTTGGATAGGCTTGGATCAGGAGGACCTCACTATAGGGAGATGGCAACCAATCGAGTATGAAAATATCCCTCCCTATTGTACCTACTGCAAACATCAAGGTCACATGATAAGAGATTGCAATTTCAAAATAAGAGATGAGGACCTCAAACGTAGAAAAGAACCTGGAGCAGAAATGAAAAACATAAGTAACAGGGAACAAGAACAGGAAGGAAATGAGCATAGACAAGTCAGGCCAAGGGAGCAAGAGGAAAAACAACATCTTAACATCAAAGAAGGGAACAACCAGTTACCGATTGAACATCAAAAGGAAGAAGAATGACAAGTGTCAAGAAGAAGAAACAGCAAATCACAAGAGGAGAAAACACAGAAGGCAGTGTGGAGACCAACCTCACCAAAGAACAAAGTGTCAAGAGATCAGCCACAACCCATAAATCAGCAAAAAGGTATAAATAATATTTCTAATCATAATCCTTTTTCTAACCTTAGTATGCAGGAAAAACAGTCTCAAGACATTCTGAGGCATACCAACAATGAAGGGAAAGCATCTCAAGAATCACAAAACAAGTCGAAAACAGATCACAGCCAAAAAGAACAAACCATGCAGACAGGAATCCAGGCAAATAACAAGAGCACATGTATTGACTCAATGCTCCCAATCCCCACAAACCCCAATATTTTAATTTTTAATGATACTGCTGAAGTTGAAGGAGGGATGGATGGGGGATGTCAGGAGAGCCACACTAACCTGCAGGAAAAGGGGTCCAAAGGGTACTTATCTTGACCATAGTCCTGACCTTAGAGCCACTGCTACCACTATTGTCCAGCCTCACCAGCAAGCACAGCAACAGGTACAACAACAAATTCATTCAAGGCCAGGGAAACTGAGTAGTAATGAAAATAATAAGGAAAAACAACAAGTGAGGGCAGAACCTGCTGATAAACAAAACAAAGGAGCCATGGCAAAAGATATGGGAGCCAAAGCAAGCACTAGCAACCAAGGAAATACTCCCAAAAGCAAGAACAAACCCAGTAAAAAAAGGAGAGATGCCGAGAAAAAAAGACAGAGTATACAGCAAGACAGTGTCCAGTAAGGGGAACAACAAAAAGAAAGGGAAGTGTGCAAGAAATTTACTATGGTTGATGAACACTTGGGCATGGATATTACACCTTTACAAACCCAATACACGAACCCCTCTCTTAATGTCCCTCCTGATGATAGGTCTGCAAAGTGTCAACTGAACATAGGCCCTATAATAGATGAATACGCAGTCGATAATTCAGAAGATGAACCAGATGTGGATAATCAATCCCTCAAAGATCCTGATGAGGATGATGAGACTAGTGAGCTTCTTATTAGAGCTTTTAGTCCTCATCCGGATAAAGGCTTTGCAGAAGAAATTCAACAGGTGGCTGATAGTCAGGGATTATCGCCTAGAGGGTTACATCATGCGAGATTCAAATTCCATGTTCAGGACATTAACACTGTCACTGTTGGCAGACCAAACACAAGGTTGTTTACTTCCCCATCATCTCAATGATTAGTACAATTATTTGGAATGTGAGGGGAATCAACACCCAAGGTGTAATCGAAAGACTCAAAATGCTCAAGAAGATGCATCAACTAGCTATCATTGCCATCATGGAACCTTTCTCGAACAATACTAACATTCAAAGTGTTAAAAATCAGTTAGCTATGGAGCATGGTGTGAGTAATTGCAATGGTAAAATTTGGCTCTTGTGGAACATGGATATTGATTGTGTAATACTAGAGGAGGATGAGCAACAAATTACATGTGATTTTAGCCATAATGAACTCCAAAACCACTTCACCACCACTTTTGTGTATGCCAAATGTAAAGACCTTCTCAGGAGGCCTCTATGGGATAGAATGCTACATCACTCTGTAGATATTGATAGGCCTTGGTGTTCTGTGGGAGATTACAATCTTATTACTTCTATTGAAGAAAAATTGGGAGGGGTTCCTTACAACATGAGAAAAAGTTTAGAATTCATCGCTGTTATTGAGGCCTGTGGTCTTATTGATTTAGGCTTCAGTGGATAGAAATTCACTTGGTCCAACAATAGGGGTCTACAACAGAGAGTTTGGAAAAGGCTGGACAGAGCTCTAGTTACGGATGCCTGGCTGGAAAAGATGCCTCAGATTACTATCACCCATTTACCGTCTGTAGGGTCAGATCACTGCCCTCTACTGATGGAAATGAATGCTAGGGAAGATGATCATATCAAATATTTTAAATTTCTTAATTGCTGGACTGACCAACCTAGTTTCCTGGACACTGTTAAAACCTGCTGGGACAGAAATTATGAGGGTAACAACATGTGGAAATTTCATCAGAAAATGAAGAGGTTGTCCAGCACTCTTAGCAACTGGTCCAGAAAGGAGTTTGGGGACGTTTTTGCTAAAGTCAGGGAGTATGAGGAGAAAGTCAAAACAATGGAGGAACAACTGATTCAAGACCCCAGTGAATCTAATAGATCTATGCTTCATGAACTCAATGCGAGGTATATCAGATTCTTGAAGGTAGAAGAATCCATTTTGAAACAAAAAACACAGCTGCAGTGGTTCAAGGAAGGTGATTGCAATACAAAATACTTCCACTCCCTGATAAGGGGAAGAAGAAGAAGGCTTTTCATTCACAAAATTATTAGGGAGGATGGGGAATGGATACAGGGAGATGAGGTTATTGTTGAAGCTGCCTGTGACCATTTCCAGAAAATTTTCACAGGAGACAGCAAGATCATCAATGAGGATGTCATGGACTGTATACCACAGATGGTAACCCAGGAACAAAATGATAGGCTTACTGCTCTGCCTAATCTGGAAGAGTTGAAGGATGTAGTTTTTTCCATGAACCCCAATTCTACAGCTGGTCCAGATGGGATGAATGGTTATTTTTTCAGAAGTGTTGGCACATTATCAAGCATGATCTTCTAGGCGTCATTCACGCATTCTTTTGTGGTCAAATGATTCCCAAATATTTCTCTCATTCTTGCATTGTTCTTATCCCTAAGGTGAAAAATCCTAACAAACTTTCAGAATTCAGGCCCATCAGTCTAAGCAACTTCACTTGTAAGATTATATCTAAGCTAGTAAGCTCTAGACTAGGCCCCATTCTACCTAGTTTGGTTTCTCTTAATCAGTCGAGGTTCGTCAAAGGGAGAAGTATTTCAGAAAATATTATGCTGGCCCAGGAGATTATTCATCAAATTAAGAAACCTAATATTGGAAGCAATGTTATTATTAAATTGGATATGGCTAAAGCGTATGACAGGGTTTCTTGGTCTTATATATGTTTGGTGCTAAGACGGATGGGATTTGAGGAAGTTCTTATCGATATGATTTGGAGAATCATGGCTAACAATTGGTACTCTATTATTGTCAATGGCAAAAGACATGGTTTCTTTCAATCTACTAGAGGACTCAAGCAAGGCGATCCGTTATCTCCTGCCCTATTTATTTTAGGTGCAGAAGTACTTTCCAGGTCTTTGAACAGGCTGCACAGCAACCCTAATTACCATGGTTTCTTCATGGAACCTAGAGGCCCCCAAGTGAACCACTTAAGTTTTGCGGATGACATTATCCTTTTCACTTCTGGAAAACAGAAAACACTGAAGCTTATCATGCAGACTCTCAAGTCCTATGAGCAGTCCTCAGGCCAATTAGTTAACACCGAGAAAAGCCACTTTATGGTTCATTCGTGTGCATTCAAGAGTACTAAAGACAGAATCAAGAGAATCACTGGTTTTAGGCAAAAAGAGGGCTCTATCACCTACCTCGGTTGTCCCTTATTTGTTGGTAGGCCTAGGATTATTTATTTTTCTGATCTTATTAATAAGGTTTTATGCAGGATCACAGGATGACAGACTAAGCTTTTAAGCTATGGTGGTAGAGCAATCCTTGTCAAGCATGTGTTGCATTCTTTACCTATTCATCTATTAGCCTCAGTAACACCTCCAGTCACTTTCCTCAGGCAGATCCAAAGCATCACGGCAGACTTCTTTTGGGGGTGGAGGAATGAGAGGAAAAAATATCATTGGTCGTCATGGAAAAATTTGAGTTTTCCTTACGATGAAGGGGGTGTTGGTATGAGGAACCTCAAAGATGTGTGTTTAGCCTTCCAATACAAACAATGGTGGATCTTTAGATCCAAACAAACTCTGTGGGAGAATTTTTTGAAGGCTAAATATTGCCAAAGGTCTAACCCAATTAGCAAGAAATGGGACACAGGGGAGTCACTGACATGGAAACATCTTATGCACAACAAACTCCAAGTCGAAAAACACATTCAATGGAAACTCAACTCGGGCAATTGTTCTTTTTGGTGGGATAATTGGCTAGGCATTGGACCTATGGCTCATTACTCTACCGATAGCAACAGATTCAACAATTCCACAGTGGCAGATTTTCGGCTGGAAGGGCAGTGGAACTGGAGCAAGCTTCTACAACAAGCTCCTCATAGTCAGCTGGCCAGCATCCTCTCCACAGAATTCTCCACCCAGCAGGACATTCCAGACTTAGCAATATGGAAACCAAGCATGGATGGGAACTTCAGCTGTTCATCTGCGTGGAACAAGATCAGAGAAAAGAGAACCAAGACGAAATTCAACTCATTCATTTGGCATAAGTGTATCCCTTTTAAAATTTCATTTCTTTTGTGGAGAACACTAAAGGGTAAACTCCCTACTAATGAAAAACTAACTAGCTTTGGCATTGAGCCAGCAAGCTGCTTTTGCTGTTGTAACAGGTCTGGCCTCGACACGATAGAGCACATATTCAACACAGGACAATTCGCGAAATACGTGTGGAGAAGCTTTGCAGATGCTGCTGGGATCATCATAGATCACAACTCTCTTACTCAACTCATCATACAATGGTGGTCAGCGAAATATAACAATGAAGCACATAAGCTATTACTACAAGCTACACCATTATTCATTTGTTGGAACCTTTGGAAGAATCGATGTGCTAGTAAATACGGAGGCAAATCATCCAATATTAGTCGAGTCAAGTATGCAATCTACAAGGACAACTACAAACTAATGAGTACAAACTTCCCCCAAATCAAATGGCCTTCAAACTGGAAGGAACTATTTCAACTAGGGGAGAAATGCATTCATGACACCAAAGTGACACTCGTTAAATGGATAAAGCCTCCAGCTCGTTGGGTCAAAATCAATACAGACGGCAGTGCATTAAGCAACCCGGGCAGAACTGGAGCAGGTGGCATCCTAAGGGATCAAATGGGAGCAATGCTCTTAGCTTTTGCTACTCCTTTGGGGGAAGGCACTAACAACCAAGCTGAAATTGGAGCAGCCATTTTTGGCATGACATGGGTACTTCAACTGGGCTACAATAATGTTGTTTTGGAAGTGGATTCACAGCAGCTGGTGGACTGGATTACGCAGAAAGCCAAACCTCCATGGAGCATCAGCATACAACTACAACAACTTCAGGAGCTCATCAGGCAAACACACAACTTTCGATGCAAACATACCTTCAGAGAAGGTAACTTTGTGGCCGATTCCTTATCAAAGCAAAGTCACAAGCTTACTAGTCCCCAAATATATTGCAACAACCAGCAACTACCAAAAGAAGCAAGAGCCTATTATCAACTAGACATGATCGAAATGGCAAGCTTCAGAAGAAGGAAGATCAAGAGGATCAAAGAACCACCTTGAATTGAATTCAAAGATTTCCAATCATAACTCTCTTGAATAAGACTAGGTTTTTATTTTGTTAATTGTAAAGGGAGAGTCTCCCTTATTTATGATTTCTAGATCCTTTGTATCGAGAGGAGTCCTCTCGCTTAGGTGCTTAGTTTCTAGATTTCTTCTTTTAGAATGGGGATAAGTTGACTATCCTTAGTAGGAAGGTCGACTAATGAACCACCATAGGATTGGAGGTTACGTTTATGCCCCCCTCCTTGTATTTTTGTTTGGTTTTATTTATGCTAAGGCCTGGGGGTGTTGCTAAGCACCTGACCCCCCCAAGGGTCCTTCAAATAATTTTTTTTTTTAAAAAAATCCTAAACCTTGAACCCTAAATCCTGAACCCTAAATCCTGAACCTTAAATCCTAAACCCTATACCCTAAACTCTAAACCCTAAGCCTAAAACCTAAATGCTAAACTCTAAACCCTAAATCCAAACTCTAAACCGTAAACCCTAAATTCTAAACTCTAAATCCTTAACCTTAAACCCTAAACCATAAATCCTAAACTCAAAACCCTAAACCCTATATCATAAACCCTAAACCCTAAACCCTAAATTATAAACTCTAAACCCTAAATGCTAAACCCTAAACCATTAATCCTAAATTGAAAACCCTAAACCTTAATGCTAAACCCTAAACCTTAAACACAAAACACTAAAACCTAAAACCTAAAACATAACCCTAAACCCTAAACCATAAACCGTAAACATAAACCGTAAAGCCTAAACCCTAAATGCTAAACTCTAAACTCTACACCCTAAATCTTAAACTCTAAACCCTAGACCCTAAATCCTAAACTCAAAACACTAAAACCTAAACCCTAATTCCAAACTCTAAACCTAAACCCTAATTCCAAACACTAAAACCTAAACCCTAAACTCTAAACCCAAAACCCTAAACAGTAAACCCTAAACCCAAAATAGTAAACTCAAAACCCTACACCCTTAACCTTAAATCCAAAACCCTAATCCCTAAACCCTAAATCCTAAATCCTTAAGCCGAAACCCTAAAACCTAAACCCTTAACCCTAAACCCTAAACCCTAAAACCAAACACTAAACCCTAAAACCTTAACTCTTAACTCTAAACCCTAAACCCTAAAACCAAACACTTAACCCTAAATCATAAACTCTAAATCCAAAATCCTAAACTCTAAACCATAAACCGTTAACCTAAACCCTAAACACTAAAAGCTAATCCCTAAACCCTAATTCCAAAATTCTAAACCACAAAACCTTAACCCTTAACCTAAACCCTAAACCCTAACCCTAAATCCAAACTATAAACCCTAAAACCTAAACCCTTAACCCTGAACCCTAAACCCTAAAACCAAACACCAAACCCTAAATCATAAACCCTAAACCCTAAATCCTAAACTCTAAACCATAAACTCTTAACCTAAACCCTAAACACTAAAACCTAATCCCTAAACCCTAAATCCAAAATTCTAAACCACAAACCCTAAACCCTTAACCTAAACCCTAAACCCTAACCCTAAATACTAAACTCTAAACCCTAAACCCTAAACCCTGAACCCTAAACTCTAAACTCTAAATCATAAACCCTAAACCCTAAAGCTAAAATCCAAACTATAAACCCTAAACCCTAACCCAAAGCCCTTAACCCTAAATCCTAAAACCAAACACTAAACCCTAAATCATAAACCCTAAATCCTAAATCCTAAACTCTAAACCATAAACCTTAACCTACACCCTAAACACTAAAACCTAATCCCTAAACCCTAAATCCAAAATTCCAAACCACAAACCCTAAACCCTAACCCTAAAATTTAAAACCCTAAACCTTAAATCCTAAACTCTAAATCCTAAACCCTAACCCTAAACCCTAAACTCCAAACCCTAAATCGTAAACACTAAACCCTAACCCTAAACCATAAACTTTAACCTAAATCCTAAACCCTAAACCCTAAGCCTTAAATCCAAACTCTAACCCCTAAACCCTAAACCCTAAACCCTGAATCCTAAACCCAAAGCCTTAAATCCAAACTCTAACCCTTAAACCCTAAACCCTAAACCCTAAACCCTAAATCCTAAACCCTAAACCCTGAACCTTAAATCCTAAACCCTAAACCCTAAGCCCTAAACCCTAAACCCCAAACCCTAAATCCTGAACCCTAAACCCTGAACCTTAAATCCTAAACCCTATACCCTAAACTCTAAACCCTAAGCCTAAACCCTAAAACCTAAAACCAAACTCTAAACCGTAAACCCTTAATCC
>JAJOOR010027135.1:0-13915 GCA_036250505.1 Solanum acaule
CCACCCTCCACCCTCCACCCAACCTACCCCTAATTTTTTTTTATTTTTTCAAAAAAGTAATGTTTTTCAAAAATAAAAATAAATCCCCACCCTCCAATTTTTTTGCAAAATAAATTAATATTTTTGAAAATTAAAAATTAATATTAGAATTTTTATTTTTTAGCACAATTTAGAATTTTGAGTAGAAGTGAGAAGTGAGTGATCTATTATGGGTCTATATGGATATCCATATTTTAACAATTTTGACCATATTTGTAGGAGCTTTTAAAATAGTTTGAAGCTCATATTTACCCAATTAAAATAGGGAAAATTACATGAGTTGGCAACATCCCTAAGTTATTAGTTAATAAGGGTATAATTTGATTTATTTACTGTCAATAAATATAGCTTCAAATTTTTGCCATAATTAATGGGACCCACCACCTCTTTGTATACCGAATCAACAAAGCCATTCAGTTGCTTTTATATAAAATTTTATACAAAATCTTTTTTATCTCTCCTATTCTCATTCCATATCTTTCTCCTAAAATCACTCTTCCACTTCTAAGTTGAATTTCGAATTTCACATTCTCCCTCCAATCGTGTTTCCACTTTTCGCACGTAACAACCAAATTGTGGGTGAATCTATTTTTTCCATTTTCAACAATTGTATATGTATTGTTTGTTAGTTTTTTGACATTTTTTTTCTAAAAAAATCGTTCTTCTTATCAGATTAATAGCATAATGGATGATTCCTCTCCATTTATGAGGATTACTAGAGGTACGCCATTGCATGTCAAAGTTGTTGACAATCCACTGTCGTTTTCAATCAGATTAACTCAGGATTTTGGGGTCAATGCAGGTCTATGGCAAAATCTAAACAAATTCAAGTTGAAAAATCTATTGAAGAATTGAGATCTAAGAAATAAAATGACCCAATTGTAATTCAGAAAGTCATCAAAATTGTGAAGGCTAGCGGCATTAAAATTGTTGAAGGAGGAAGTAAGCGAAAAGCCATAAACAGTGATTCAAAGGACATTGAATCTGCTTCATCAGATCTAGACAAACATGAAGAACGTCAGGAACATCAGGTATTAGCTTAAAATAAAATTCTAGATAGATATTTGTATATGCCATTACTTATGTGCAAATATACATAAAGTATTCTGATTAAATCATATTTGTATATAGATATATTTATACCAAATATTTCATGCTTAAACCACACTTGTATTACTTATTTGTATATTTGGTTAGTTATACAAAAGTTACTTGAATTATAAGTACAGTTTCATGCCTAAATCACAATTGTATAATGTAATTTGTATATTCCATTAGTTATATACAAATTACTTGAAGTTATGTATTATGTATATTGTTAGTTGTATATTAAGGGATCGTTTGGTTGGGAACTAGTTATCCCAGGATTAACTATCCCGGGGTTAGTTATCCTGGGATAACTTATCCCATCACTATGCTATAAATGGTGGGATAAGTTATCCCAAATATGTCAACCCTACATTTTATCCTAGGACTATTTATGCTTATCCCTCACACCAAACGAGCCCTAAGGATTATATACAAAATTGATTGAGACAGTTGTATATTTTGGATATAAAAGTTTATAGATATATACAAAGGAATTACAAATACAAATACAATTTATTTATACAGATAATAATTTAGTTATATGTATACAAAAGGCAATGAAATTGTTAAGGCGAAAGAAAGGTTGAGAGAAAAGCTTTCGTTGTAATTACTTTAAAAGTTCTGGTACAATAAGCTAATATATTTGTATATCATAATTTAGTTATATTAACTGACAGTTTTTCTTGTTTATGCAAATTACTTTCAGAAATATAGAGCCAACAACGATGGAAATTAAAATCCTTCAACTGCCTCCTCCAACAATCTAGTGAGTTTCACCACACCCGCAGATTGACTGTCCTGATCACAATCAAGCTATAGAGTCAGACGATGATTTTCAAAATCCTCCTGTCATTACCAACATAAAAGGAAAAGAGAAAGTCGTTAAACGTTCATCACCTGTTAAGAAAAAGAAAAGACAATTTGTTCCTGTTAGTCCAAAGAAGTCTCTACTAAAAGCAATTAAACTACCTCCAAGAAGACCAATGTCACGTCAAGACACATGATCACCACCAGCCAAGATCAACAATGCTGATGTATACAAACAGATTACAACACACTCTTTTGTATACAAACATTACACATCTATATATACAAACATATTTCAGCACACTCTTTTTATCTAATCATTCACGATTACCATATATACAATTGACATATGAATTTTATACAATCAGTTTAATCATTAATAAAAAAATAAAATTACATGACGTTACATATGCACATATACAAATATAATACATATACAAAATTATGGTAAATTATACAATTTCATAGATATATACAAAAAATATATGAAATAGATAAAATATACAAACATTACACAATTGTATATACAAGCAGACTACACCAATTTTAAAAAAAAAATAATACATCACACCCTTTTTTCATAAACAAGCACGATTGTCATACATACAATTTTCATATTACGATGGTCATATATACAATTGATAACACACAATCAATTACACATAAATATTGTATAAAATTATATACGATTTCTCACATATATACAATATAATCAGTTCATATATACAAATAGTGTCATTAACGTTTGTGTGTTTAATACGATTTATCTAATATTGTAAAAACAAGGGAAAATAGATAATTCCCCTTTTATACCATCACAATCGACACACCAGAAGAAATCGTTTCATAAATTCAATATTTACGCTACACTAATCAATTGTATACTATATTGCAGTTCAAAATATGAAGTTTCCTTCAATTAAACCTCACCTGTCATTGAATATACCAAAAAATTGATTAATCGGATGCTTCAGTCGTGCGCGGAAATAAGTTGTTATTGTCTTTCTATCGCAATAAAATTCTTTTTTGGGAAAATATTTAATTTTGAACGTTTAGCTTAAATCATGGGATTGGGTAAATTTATTGTTATCGCGCTACTGTTACCATTCATTGAAAAAGTAAAATATTGTATAAATTTAAAACAACAAAAAAAACGTTTTATACAAATTTAAAGATACCTAACAAACTAAATTATACCCATGGAATGTAATTATGTAAACTATACCCATGGAATGTTATTTCCTAAAATTCGTTTTCCATATATGAAATTTTCCCATTAAAATATGAGTGATCCAAGTCATTAAATTTGAATTAAATGGACTCATTTCATTAATATGGATTAAAATTGTCACCCATAGAATGCATCATCAAAGTCAATTTCAAGATAACGATGGAAAAACTCAACAACTATAACAACCTTATGACATTTAATCCATTATATTTTTTTTCTTTGCTTTGAAAACCCATTTACAACCAGTTATTCATATAGGAGATATTTATCCAAGAGTTGATACATATACAATTACATAAATAACCCTTAATAGATACATTAATTAATACCTAAATACCATATATATCAAAATGCTTCTTGTGAACCACTTACAATTCTCAAAGTTCCAGCTTGAAATGTTTAGTTAAGGACAGAAAGATTTCAACTATTCCACTGCTCTAAGTGACGTACAATCATCTAACCATCAGACCAGTACACATCTTTTTTGACAAACATTTTCCTTTTAGTATTTCTACCTTTTATTTTCATTTCATTTATTATTAATATATGCATATCTAGTAAAAAAACAAAAACACTAACGAGACAGTATTATGTGATACCCCTGAAATCAAGATAAACTCTACTAGAAGGCTCAAAATTAGTAACATAAAAGATAGTTCATGAATGCTAGTGATATCTTTGACAAACGAAACAGTATCATGTGACACCCTGAAATCAAGATCTCCAAGGCTCAAAACTAGTAACATAAAAGATAGTTCATGAATGCTAGTGATATCTTTGGCAATCTCTTCTTCAGACTGAACTCTGTAACTAGCTAGCATTGTGACACTCTCGTGAAAGTTCCTGCTGTACGGCTAGTGAATTTGGGTCCCATCTCTTTTCCAAGTCAATATCTTGGAATATATAAATCAAACAAGATGATAATGATTCTTGATTGTTGTATCTCAAATTAAAGATAAACAAGTGATAGATATTTTTTTTGACAAGTGGTGTGCTTATTCCCAAAGGATTACCATCTAATTACAATAATAGAGTTATTAAGCAATCCCCATAAAACAACCATGTGAATAAGTCCCTATTAGTCTTAGGTTATTATTTATTTATATATATGTTATATGTGATAGAAAAGGACTAGTAACTAAAACTTATTAGATTTTGAGTATACTTTAATTTATGTGGCTCCTTTGAAATGAAAGAGGTGTAACTAAAATTGAAAATTTGTTTGGGGGATACTGATTCTTCATGCTCATATTTATGTGAATGTTCTTTCTCCATCTCTTCTTGTGGTTCCTAAGAATACAAATCACCAAAATTCTTTGCAATAATTTTTTGGGCCCACTTTCACCCCCTTTTCCCCTTTCTTGATAACGCGCCAACTTGTTTGCACTTTGACTATTTCACCGATATACTACTATTTCCCACTAGGTACCTAGTAAATATTTGATCTCCAAATATTTTTACTTAACTTTATTGACTATGATAATTGATACCACACACTAGTAGGTGCATTCTCCCTCCCTTTATAAACAGCCCTTTGCCAACTCTGTTTTCACAACATACCAACTCTGCTTAGTCTCTTCTTCTTTGGCTCTTGCTATCTCTGTTTCAACATTTTTCACAACTTGTGATAATTAACAAATATCATTATGAGTTCGATGTCATCTCAACACGGTTCTTCAGGATCATGGACCGATAAACAAAACAAGGCGTTTGAGAAGGCATTGGCTGTGTATGACAAGGAAACTCGCGATCGTTGGTCCAATGTTGCTAAAGCAGTTGGAGGCAAGACTGCTGAAGAAGTGAAACGACACTATGAAATCCTTTTAAGGGATATTTTTTTTATTGACCATGGTATGGTGCCCTTCCCCAAATACAAAACTACTGGAGGAACCACCTCTGACTAACATTATTCTTACTAAAGGTATGCTCCATCAATCTATCTTCCAATGAATTTAAGTTATATGCACTAACATTATTATATGGCTAGTAATGTGTTATGCACTATAGGACCAAAAAAAATGTATGTGGTATTCCACATTACCTTAAAACCATGCAGGTTATGACTAACATTAAAAGATACTAGTGCTTTATAAAGTGATGTCATAATCTAATTAAAAACAGTTAGTTTTGTCTAATGTAAAAACAATAAGGCAATTATCATACATCACCCCTTAATTAATTCAGCAAAAAAACAGTGGTGGGGGGTAGTAGGGTTAGGTTGAGGGGTCACCTTCACAATAAGGAACATATCTACGTATTACACATTCCTAACACGAGCATCCTAATAGGGACACCATGGGACAAATGTAGTCTACTCTCGATGGCTATTGTTCATCTATTTTACAAAGTACTATATAAACAAACATATTTATAGTGATGACAGATAATAGATCTGTAATTGAATAGTTGATGTGCACACATAAATTGATTCGAACACGATAGTACACCCACATCGTTTTGCATGAATATATATATGTTAACTTTAGTCCAAATTTTATTTAGCTAATTTATTCTAATTATTTTTCTCTATATGTCCATGCAGGATGCAAAACCTAACACTTCATTGAAGTAACAAACGTCAATAAGCAGACTAGAAAAGTGCAAATAATTTGCCTTGGAACCTGCCTTTTTAAATATTTAATTCAAGTTGTATATTTAATTTCTTCGTCCAATTAAATTTTAAATGCTGAGTCTATATTAATTACCTACGGAAGGAATCATTTGAATTCTGTCTGCTCTTGTACTCGTCATGTCTCCTCTAATATTAATTAGTTGTTCCTTAAAATGAAGCGTGTATTATTTTATGACTCTATTTGTTACACTTGTTATTACTTTATTCAGTAAAATGCAAATACTTAAAAGGGATCAGAATAAAATATACTAAAGAACTAGATCTTCGATCTGATTCTCCATTCGTTGCTAGTTCAAAAGGATTTTGAAAATAGAACAAGAAAAAATAGAAACTAATTAAAAAAGAATTCTCCACATTATAATCCCCTCTCCGGGCCAATTCCCCTTCCCCTACGCCCAATTTATTAAAAAACAACTAAATATTCTACTTGTAACCTAAATAATGTATGAACATCCGATAGAAATTAATACTAGTAGTATATGTACACGGAACCAGAATTTTAAATAAGAATATTCAAAAAAAAAATCATCAAGAATATATATCCAACAATTTATTTAAATAAAGAAAAGGTTTATATATATATATATATATATATATATTATGATTTTTTAACGAAAGAAATTAAAAGAATTTGCACATCTCTCTATCTGGACAGAAGAATCTTGACAATATCATCGGCATGCCGTTCGCTTTGAAAGCAAATTCCTACATTCTAGGAAAATGAGGATTAATAACAATGTTTTTTATCAAATGTAAAATTATAAAATTAAGAGATTGTATGGGAAAATATAAAGTACAAAGTAGCTTAGCTCTGTGTGAGATAACGTCTTATTAACTATGAGATTAAATTTATTTGAGAATATAATTAAGATTTTTTTAAATTAATAATGTAATTTTAGATGAAATTGTCACAATACTTCGACATGATATCATAATAAGCAGTGACGGATTCAGGATTTTCATTTAGGGGGTTCAAAAAATAAAAGTATAAACGAGTGAATAAGTCAACAAAACACAATTCCAAAGAAGTAGTAGTATATAGTTTATAGGTACAAAAAGTTAGTTCTATTACAAGAGACCTTTTAGCACGTTTGAATTTCCTTCACGTTTGGATTTTTATAGCTTTAAATCTACTTTTTAGAACCTATTTTTTTATATAAAAAAAAACAAAAAACAAAAAATGTAAAAGATTGGTGGGTCAATTTAAAAGGAGATTTACCAATACGCTACACCTTGCTTCTTATTCATGAGAGAGTTTAAAATTAATATATATACATAAATATAAAACAATTGGCTTATATATACATTGTCATTTTTTACTAAGGAAATTTGGATGGACCCCTGAAACCCACGTGGGTCCTTTCCTGATAACAAGGACATACTAAAAATATAATAAAATAAATAAAAAAATAATGTGTTTTCTCTGGCCGCTTTTAAACTTTAGATGAACATGGTCACAAAACTTTTAACAAATGATGGATCAAGCTTATAATTATAACTGAAATATTCCTTACAATATGAAGATTGATTTTCTTTTCTTATATATTTGGCTTAATACAGTGTCAGCTTTTTAATCTTGTCGGGATATTTTATGAAAATATTATGGAAAATGGTAAAAATATTGACATATTTATGAAAAACAGTTATAGTTTAAAAAAATTACAAAAAAAATATTATATGTTATTTTAATAGCAAACTCTCTCCCGCCCTCCCTCTCTCTCCTGTTAATACGAACAAATCCATTCAAATATATTATGTATTAATTTTATTCAATCAAATATAGGTGAGAGTTTTGTATTATTTTTATATCAATTGTATTTGTATCCATGTTGGGTTTTATAAGAGATAACAATTCATACAAATAGAATATCATTCTCTCTATCAAATGTGTTATGTATTAATTGTATCCTATTAATACAGTTGTATTAATTGTATTTCGAATATAATTAATACAGAATACAATACAGTTATGCACTAAATAAATATAATACAATGCAAAATTAATACAAAATACAATCATCTCTCCTCCCTCTCGATCCTGCTCACCTCTCTCCTCCTAATACATATTCATTTTGATACAAATCGATTTGTATTTTTCTCCAAAATCCGTAAAAAAAATAAATACAAATGCGTAGCAAATCAAAAAAAATTATACGAATTGTAATTAATGAAATTGTAGCTATGGAGTTCTATTTAAGGCCTAATGTTTGTTGTTTTTTGAAAGTTTCTCTTTTTTTATTTTGACACTCCAACTAAGTTTTGTTCCAATTGCACACCAAAACTCCTGCTAAAGTGTTCAAATTATACATTTTCAATTCAAATTTTGAAGAAAAAATTACGTGTACTTTTATTTATCTATAGTTAAGTCAACCATATAAAATATGTCATTTCCTTTTAAATATAATAAAATAAATAAAAAAATTATGTGTTTTCTCTAGCCGCTTTTAAACTTTAGATGAACGTGGTCACAAAACTTTTAACAAATGATGGATCAAGCTTATAATTATAACTGAAATATTCCTTACAATATGAAGATTGTTTTTCTTTTCTTATATATTTTGGCTTAATACAGTGCCAGCTTTTTAATTTTGTCGGGATATTTTATGAAAAAATTATGGAAAATGGTAAAAATATCGACATATTTATGAAAAACAGTTATAGTTTAAGAAAATTAAAAAAAGAATACTATATTATTTTAATAGCAAACTCTCTCCCGCCCTCTCTCTCTCCTGTCAATACGAACAAATCCATTCAAATATATTATGTATTAAGTTTATTCAATCAAATATAGGTGAGAGTTTTGCATTTTATATCAATTGTATTCGAAAATCGTATTTGTATTTTTATATCAATTGTATTCGTATTCATGTTGGGTTTTATAAGAGATAACAATTCATACAAATACAATATCATTCTCTCTGTCAAATGTGTTATGTATCAATTGTATCCTATGAATATAATTTGCATTCATTATATTTTGAATACAATTAATACAGAATACAATATAATTATGCACTAAATAAATACATAATACAATGCAAAATTAATACAAAATACAATCATCTCTCCTCCCTCTCGATCTTGCTCGCCTCTCTCCTCCTAATATATATTCATTTTGATACAAATTGATTTGTCTTTTTCTCCAAAATCCGCAAAAAAAAAAAATACAAATGCGTAGCAAATAATATTTTTTTATACGAATTGTAATTAATGAAATTGTAGCTATGGAATTCTATTTAAGGCCTAATGTTTGTTGTTTTTTGAAAGTTTCTCTTTTTTTATTTTGACACTCCAACTAAGTTTTGTTCCAATCGCACACCAAAACTCCGGCTAAAGTGTTCAAATTAGACATTTTCAATTCAAATTTTAAAGGAAAAATTACGTGTATTTTTATTTATCTATAGTTAAATTAACCACATAAAATATGTCATTTCCTTTTAAATCTACCCATCAACCTCAAGTAGTATTCTTTGGATTTTACATTTTGAGGTGTTTAGGAGTTTAATGAGATATAGGCGATGCCGACCATTTGGTACAGTTAGTTCAACTACCTATTGCAGTTCTCGAGAGTATTAATTTAAGGGATCCTAATTCTCTCCCTTTGCCACATGATAATGCAAAACTTTTGTTTCGATGAATAAATTAATAATGAAAGATTTATTTTATAATGAATAATACATTGTAATTATGTACATGTTGTTACTCCCTTTGTCTAATAATAGTTATCCACTATATAATCAGGGACTCGTCTAATAATAGTTATCCACTATATAATCAGGGACGGACCTACATATAGCGTTGTGGGTGCTCGAACACCCATTGACTTCGACGTAAAGTTTACATAGGTATACAAGAATATTAAGAAAACAGATATAAGATACTAGTGAGCACTCATAACATACATTAAGTCTGTTATGGCGCATATTGATAGCTGGGCGCTTAAGGCTCTTGTTTTGGGCAGATGAGGGATCGATTCCATCTAAGGTGCCTTTTTCTTATTTTTCTTCTTCTCCTCATAGGTGCTTAGTTTGCCCAATTCTAGTTTCTCTTGACCTTTTATTTTTTTTCTTTTACTATTTTCCTTTATCTAATTTAATTTTAGATAAATGAAAGGAAAATGTAAAATTACTAATTTATTGTAGCAAAAAAAAAAAAAGGAGAAAGAAGCTTTTAAAAGATTTCAATAAATTACCACTCATGAAGGCTTGAATAGTTCTAAATTATTATTATTTTTAAATAAAAGAAGCAAAATATACCTATGAGTGATGAGTTTTCTCGTTTATGAATATATCACAAATGAATATTATAATAATATTGACGTCAAATTTATAATGTTATTTAATTTTCCACACAAAGCATTAAATATTAACAAGTGTTAGCAATGACATTGTTAATTATATCCATTCCAAAATATATAAATCGATGGGTACATTTGTTATTTGTGACTAGTTTTCTTTCATAACGGTGATACTAATTGTAATGCTTTCATTACCTTGTTTTTTTTTACTTAAAGAAAAAAGCTATTGCAATCAAATAGTTCTACATGTATACAATTACATGCTATGTAATTGGTAATAAATTTATGTCAAAACAAAAAAGTTAAGCACCCATTGTCATAAAATCCTGGATCCGCCATTGACTATATTAAAAATAGTTGTCCAACAATATTTGTCTAATTTAGAAAATCAAGAGATAATTTATTTTTTGTGTCTATTTTACCTTTGATATTAAATACTATTTATCATCCAACACATATCTGTAACGACCTGATTCCGTCGTTAGGGAAAAACCAATGGAGAAAGAATTAGGGCCAGAAAACTTTTTCGTAGTAACTTGAGATTTCCTAGCTTAGTCCAGATTTGGACGAAATCAGAGTCGTTAAGGTGTAGGGAAACTTGGTAACAATCGGGTGACTTATTTATGATTTTGATTACATAAGTGGTTAGATAAGTCGTTAAGAAATATGTACGACTTTACGAAATTGAATTCGGGTGAGTAGAACTCCCGAAATCGATCTTAGCGTGAACGGTATTTTCTGAGAGTCGTTGGTTAAAGGTATCTTGGAGTTATTAAAATAAATCACTGGTTCCGTGCAAGCTGCTGGGGCGGGATTTCTACTGCCAGGGTGGGGCCGCTGTAGCGGGTGCGTGCCACTGTGGCAAGTTCGACGTGACTTTAAGTCGTAAATAAACCCTTAAACGACCTTATTTGGCACTTTTCGATTTTTAGAGCTACGAAACGAATCCCAGGCGACTCCTACTCGTTTTTCACCATTCTTGAGGCTAAAGGTAAGCTTTTCACTCCCCAAATCCATTTTTCGATCCGTAGAACGTAATAGAATGGGTGAATATTGATGGGGGAGGGTTTTGTTATAGATTCTATGGTGGAAACAACCCTAATTTTGATAATTGGGATCATGGGTTTGATCTAGGTTTCATAGAATTGTTAGTAATTCGGGTAATTAATGATTGTTTATTGATTCCCGTATTACATTGCTTGTTTGTAGACCAAGAACAAGCGGAACGAATTTGGAAAGGGAAGGATCAAGTTCTTAGGGTTTCAATCTTGTTTCGAGGTAGGTGATGGTTGTGATTCTATGATTGTGTGATGTATGTTTGTTCTTGCTTCATTATAATACATGTATGTATATGAATGTTGCATTATTGATCACACTTGTTGTAAATGAGATAGATGAATGATGGTTACCATGAAATCAAGACTTAAATGTATGATCTTGAGGATATACTTGTGATTGTGATTGTGATTGTGATTGTGATTGTGGTGTGTTGAATGGATTCATGCATGTGTGTGGCTGTCATGCGCTAGTAGCAAATGGTTCAGCAGGGTTGGCTCGGGCCTGAGTTTTGGCATTAGGAGCCAGTTGCGCCCCTCGAGTTTGGGGCATGACAAACTGAACCCCAAAAAAATTATTGGTAGGGATTCTATTTCCCTTATAGACGTTGGGGCGGGATTGTTCCGCCAAGGCGAGGTCGCCAATGCGGGATTCCTCCTGCCAGAGTGGGACAGGACGAGATAGAACCTTAGCCCTATCTCCCTTGTTTTCCCTAGTCACAATTATGGACCTCGAATCGTACCCGAACTAACCCTCGCGATCTAGTTCAGTGTTCAGCAATCGAATATAAATTATAAAGTGTGTTAAAAATTATGGAGAACTTGGGCATATGTGGAGGAAATCAGCGAGGCCAGGGAAATGGTAATTCAGGTAGATGAGTAGTGCATCTAGGAGAGGAGGTTGCCCGTCAAGACAACAAGGCTCAGTTATATATTTTTCCGGGAAAGATCGAGTTTGAGGTGTGTGAAGCAGTGGTCACTAGTGCTACTCTTGTCTGTGCCCGGATGGCTATTGTTTTGTTTGATCCGGGTTCTACTTATTCGTATGTGTTAATTCAATTACCTTTGTCTTTGATGTGGTTTGTGATATACTTGATGCCCCCATCCATATTTCTACCTAGTTGAATAGTCAGTCATAGGCACCCATGTGTATCATGTTGTCTTGTTGTGGCTATGGATTTTCATATTTGGGTTGATTTGGTTATGCTGAATATGACCGACTTGATATAATCTTAGGCATGACTTGGTTTTCCCCCTATTATATCGTGCTTAATTATAATACTAAGTCGGTAACTCTAGAGATCCCCAGTAGGAAAATATTAAAGTGGGAAGGGGTGTACAAGCCTAAGCTAGCTAAGATCATATCCTCCATTCGGGCTTGGAAACTGGTAGGGCAGGGTTGTTTGGCTTATTTGGCTCATGTTTGGGATGTTAAGGTTGAGTCTCCCTCTATTGAGTTTGTTCATGTGGTGTAAGAATTTAGAGAAGTGTTTTCTACTGATTTGTCTGGTATGCCTCTGGCTAGATATTTAGATTTCTCCATTGACTTGGAAACTGGCATTTGCCCCATTTCCATCCCTCCGTATCGTATGACTCCAGCATAATTAAGAGAGCTTAAGGCTCAAATCCAAGAGCTTCTTGATAATGTTTTATCTGTCCTAGTGCTTCTTCGTAGTGTGTTCCTATCTTGTTGTTAAGAAGAGAGAAGGTAGTATGAGGACTGGTGTTTTATCTTGAGCCATAATAGAGTGGATTAATACCGAAATGACAAGCTTATGGATAAAGAAAGTCCCATTGAGTATACTTGGGTGAAGGTAATTGAACAGTTTAGTAAGTAAATGTGTATAAAATTGGGTTAGCCCTTTGAATTTGATGGGTATACCTGAGTTTGAGGTGTCATGTCGATGAAAAGGTTGACTCCGTAGTGATAGCCAGCGCTAACTGAGTGTAATGGTGGTATGAGTTCGTGATGGATTGTGATGGGATGCAACTATATAATAAGATTGTTGGTAAAGCAAATTTTGTGTAGTAAGCACGACTTGCGAGTATCTAAGGTTGTGGTTTTCTAATATTGGGTGAGTAACGTGGTTGTATGGAAAGTTTAAGAGATGGTGGGACACCACTCGAATAGAATGTTAAAGAGCTAGAGTTATAATAAAGGAAAATATAGTGGGATGTAGTACAACCTTTAGAGAGAGGCTAGAGCAAGAATATTTTATTTGATTGCAAGGGCTAAAAAGATATCTTTAGTGGGGTAGATAATTGGGTTCAGAAACGAGTGATTTCACTGTTTTGTTGTGGCTATAGTAATAGTGTCATGGGTCCATCAGATGGGTCAAAAACTATCGAAAAAGACTTGAGAAAGGAGTGTGCGGACATTATCTTGTGTGTGATGACAAGTGCTTGGTTTGGTTTTTGAGTCTAGTAATGAGTATGATTGAAATTTTAGTGAAATATATGGTAAGATCGATGGAGATGTGATCAATGATAAACAGAGATTCATGAATTCATAAAAATCTTCAAGGTACAAGCTAATGTTGATAGAGAAAGGGATTGTGTTATATGGTGGAAATTACAATTCAGATTTTTCATTGTGAGTCTACATTTGTGGTGATGTATTTTGCCAAGGTATGAATTGGCAAGGTGAGAAATGATCAATTGTATCCAGTATTGAGCATTTGAAAGGACTTACACCTGGGTTGAGTCGTAAGTTTACTACTATTGATTGTTAAAGTACCTAAGAAAGGTTTCATTTAAAAGTGTTG
>JAJOOR010027136.1:0-19982 GCA_036250505.1 Solanum acaule
CCCTTGTGTTGTAAAAGTAATAAATAGAAACAACTAATATTGAAGTATGACCTACCACCCTAGGGTGTGGCGTAGTGGTCAATGAAGTGGGTTTGAGCACCATGAGGTCTTGTGTTCAATTCCCATTAGAGACGAAACACTTGGTAATTTCTTCCCATTTGTTCCAATCTTGGTGGACAGAGTTATTTGCTACATACATGTTGCTGGTGGGAGATGATAGATATCCTGTGGAATTAGTCTAGGTGGTTTGAAGGGAAAGATAATAGAGCCCATATTGAGCTTGCCACAGTTATTTGGGGCATTCCTTTTAAATGGTCTATAGTTGAAACTAGGAAAAAGGGTAAAAAATGCCTCTCTACTTTTGTTTGTTAGCTAAGTTTGTCCCTAGTACTATAGGGCCAAATATGCCCCTGTCGTTACCAAAGTATGCAGAAGTACCCCTCTTTTTAATGGTTGTCCACATGGCCTGACATTTGGTTGAGGTGGACATTCATTTTCTTTTTCTTACTTTTCATTTCACCAACTTTTTTTTCCTTTTCCTCTTTTTCGAATGGCATCCATCACTTTCTTGTTACTATTCCTCAATGACATCTTCCCAAACTCACCCAACACTTCACCTAAAAAAGAAGAAAAATAAGACAGTGACAAAGTTGTGTGGAGGTGCCATAATATCCGATTATGAATCCGTCAGGGACCTCTCTGCTCGTGACCTCTGGGATGAGCTCAACGTCTTTGTTATACTTATTCATTAAAAAGAAAAAAATAAAGAATGCATCATTACATGAACCAGATAAAATGGTCCATGTATCTAACAGCAATTAGATTATTCAGAAGAGAAATAATTTATCAAGATCTTTCCTTAATCAATTTTCATCAGTTCAATTAAAAACTGAAACTAGCTTCAAATTGAATGCAAGCGTTTCTTTCAGCTGCCATAAATTCCAAATAACAGAATAAACAAACCCCCCTTCAAAACAGAGCTTCATTTTCTCAAGAATCTACAATATGTAGAAAAAGAAGAAGAAATTTCCAAAAGAAAGAACAAATTGTAAGTATACAAAATCCCACCTTTGGCAGATCTGTCAAGAAGCATTCACACGGAAGTAAGAGTGTAAGACCAATTGCCAAGTTGAACATAAATTTTGGATTTTCCCAAAAAATCAACCTTGTATTTTCAGCTTCTCTCTGTCTGTGTCAAAATTACTCCATATCTCTTTTTATGGTGAATTTTCGGGTGAGTTTGGGGAAGATGCCATTGGAAAATGAGGAAAAGGAAAAAAAGTTTGTGAAAAAGAAAAGTAAGAAAGAGAAAAGGAAAAAAAAGAAAAAGAATAAAAGGAAAATGAATAAAAAACTGGCGGCAAGGTGACATGCCATGTGGTGTCCACATCACGCAAATGTTAGGCCACGTGGACAACCATTAGAAAGAGGGATATTTTTCAATGCTTTGGCAGTGATAGGGGCATATTTGGCCCTATAGTATAACGAGGGACAAACTTAGCTAATAAAAGAAAGTATAGAGGGTATTTTTGATCCTTTCCCCTTGAAATTATGTTTCTAATGGAAAAATGTTTGGGAGGATTTTTGGGTGTTTCTGTGAAAATGAGGACTGGAAACAAGTGGTCAATCTGACATTGTCTGACTTCTTTTCATGCTTTTTTTTTTAAAAAAAATTCCTATTGTCTGTCTTTCCCAAAAAAAACAAAGAAAAAACAAACTGAATTTAATTGTTAGAATTGCCTAGCGTACTAAAGTACCTTGTCTTGTATAATTTAAACTGACACGTTCTCGTCAGATTGTTTACAGCTTCAACTATCGAAAACAATTTTGGTGAATCATGAATGAATATCTTGTCCAAAAGAGGGAGATTTTGTGGAAGTGAAAGTATAAAGGGGGTTTCTCCTTGGGTGGGGGTGGGGGTGGGAAGGAGTATACCATATAGAATGTGTTCCACCATCAGTGCTGTTGTCATGCATTTCTCATTGAAGCATGTAATCTCCAGTGTTGTTGTTTCTGCACACCTATGAAAACAAACTGAAATGTCCTAAACTTGTACTATTGCAATTGAGCTTGTGACAATATATATGTTGCTTTCCGTTTTCAAAATATAAATTACATTTTAATTAAAGTATATCCTCAATGACATTCTTAGAAGTACATTGGTTCGATGGGGGAACCAATAATATTTGTACTGCTTTGGTTACCAAAAAAACAGTGACACTGCATTTATATCATATTATCTGGTATATTTTTGTGCTGCTGCACTGTTATAAACTTCAAGGCCCCATTGGGCTTTTTATTAGTTCACATTCCTCCTTACCTGGTATTCACCATGTCTTTGTACTGTTACAGAGGAACGCCATTTCATGCATGGGCAGGGCATGGATCGGGAGTAGTAAGGAATATCGTTGGGAAGTGAGTAGTATAAAAGAGCTGGGGATTGAGCCAACCTAAAATAACAGACATAATGGAGGAGGCCGATGTGTACTAGATCTTTGCTGGTGTTGGTGTACCAAAATGATTTTAGGTTTGTTGTAGAATGCATGCTAGCTTCAAGAAACGCTTGGCTAACATTAAATTATTGTAGTCTAGTTCTTTAAATAGCGCCAAATTGTAGTTAGGAATGATTATTTCCAGTAGTTACAGGTTAGTGCTGTTGTAAAATTAATCACAATAGCAATTTTACATGTGATGATGTAGACAAGTTTTGTTAACACCTAGCATGTTGATTATGATATCCATGTTCTTCTTGTGTTCTCTTCCAAATAATGGATTACAATTCTTTCACATTTATGTTGTTTGAAGAATGTAGATGGAGAATCGGAGTGCATGTAGCCATCTCATTATACTGAGATGTGATGGATATTGATTAGTTTTAAAAATGGAATTGCTTGCGACTAGTGAGCATTCTAAATAGGAAAAAACCGTGAATGCAGGGACTGGGTCGACTACTTTCTACTCAACAACCAAAGATAATGTGGTTCCTTCGAGGTTTCCAAGTCTGTTTGTTATCTTCATTTTACATGCAAGTAGCATCTGGATTTGTGTTGAAGTCGATTTGATTTCCAAAACTTGCTCCAACAAAAGTTGGACAATTGAGAAATATTGGGGTGAGCCTAAATTTGATCTATTCTTTAGCTATATTGCATTTTGAATGAAATGTTAAAAACACATTTAAAAGGTTATCTTTTTTTTTTGAGTTTCATACCTAAATTATTGGAAGTGTGAGTTTCATACCTAAATTATCGCACATTAGTTTGAGAAACACACCCTTTATCTTTTAATTAAAAAAAAGTTGTCATGACATTTCACACGGACAAAAATTTCACCTTGATAAAAATTAAATAAATTATTAGCATTAGTAAGAAGTTCAAGAATAAAGATTAAAGTATCACTATCTCAAAATAATATTAACTTTTTTAACAATAAAATTTAAAACATTTTTCTTATCTCACTCCACCACCTCCTCCAACCGAACCCTGATTCCCCCAATCTTGTTTTAATTCTTTTTTAAAAAAAATTCTTGTTCTTATATCATTTCCCTTCAAAAAAATAAAAATGATATATATCATATACACAAGCTAGAATTTCCTTTTAAATTTATTTATTTCCAAAAATAGTCTTCCCCTTTCATGAAAAGAAGTGACTTTTATGAAAAATTGTGACTTTTATGAAGAGTTGCGACTTTATGAAGAGTTGCAACTTTTATAAAAAATTGAGACTTTTATGAAATGTGGTGACCTTTCCGAAGGGTTGTAACTTTTCCAAAGAGTTGTGACATTTTCGATAAGGCACAATAAACATTTGTTCACACTATCCTTTGTTGTTTATAAAATTCTGAACTTCTTTTTCTGCAAAATTAAATATTTGTGTACTTTGCTCCTGTTGAGTGACTCACTGACACCATTGTTTTTGTATCAATATACTTGTGAATAGAATCGTTCCATCCTGAGAGGATCTATTCCTTTAAACCTCGGGTACTAGAGGTGACTAATTTCCTTAAGGGGGACACTGTGCATTTAGCGAGCTCAATTTTTTTCCTTTCTGTTTCATTCTATTGTTATAGATCCTGATATATTTTTTTACAGTCATTAATTTATGCTTATGATATTAATTGTTGTTTTTTAGTACATGTTTTAAACTTTGTTATTTATGTTTCTGTAAAGTTATTATTATAAGTATTTGTTAGTACAAATAAAGATTATTTAATAATTAAAAAATTTAATATCTCATGTTGATGTTCATCTAATTTCCCAAAATATCAAATAGTAACACTTCCTGGAGGCAAAAGGATAAATTATAAAATCAAATTAAAGATGATTGATTGAAAGATAAATGATAAGATGTTATAATTATCATTTTTCTTTACATTATTAATGTTCGTTACTACGTAATCTTATATGTAAGGCAACATAGTGTTTTAGTTTTAATGACTGATAGGTTTTAAATATTACATTATAAATTCTGTGATATCAAATTCCCACGCGAAGCTTATATATATATATATATATATATATTTATATTTCTAAAATAAATAACTCATACCATACTACTTAATCCTCCTCTCTGATGTAATTCTCGCCACGAATTACAGATAAAATGAGGAAATTAAAGACAAAAAGCAAGCAAAAGGTATATTAAATGTTAAGGCCTCAATTCGTTAATCCTACAAGAAGCACCTAACTCTTACGAAGACTTCAAGGGAATTGAATTCGCCTCGCAACCCACGTTTCTAAGCAAAAGTCAACACAGGCTTGTACCAATCTCTCAACACTCATACAAGAGTTCAAATATCAATATTTAAAATAGTCTACCTAAAAGAGGACCCCAAACTTGCTATATAGTTTTATTACATAAGAGGCCCAAAAGTGGCCCCAAAAGGATAAAGGGCGAGCTGGGTCGGGCTCGCCTAATGGGCTAGGCGTGTCACCAGCTGGTTCGGCGATGTGACCCTTTCTTGGCAGCATCCTGTAACTTTCGGTGATCTAGGGACCTCGCCCAACCCATTGGGCAATTCGCCAAACAGCTCCGATCGCCTAAAGTATCAGTTTCTTCAACTTTCTTCCTTTCACTTCCCCAAGCGATCTTCCAAACATGGAACCCCTTCTTTGCCATCAATATAAGCTCAAGGACCTCTAACTTCATGAACAAACCTTGCATTCTCTGAAGTTCTCGAGCTTGACTTCGAGTGAATGGCCTTGATGCAATCCTAATTGCATTATTCTCTCCTTCTTGAAAGGAATTTGAGGATCAAGAGTTGAAAATGGAGAAAGGTCGCAAACATTGAAGGTATTGTGAACTTGATACTCTGGAGGAAGGTCAATTTTGTATGCATTGTCATTGAGTCTTTCAAGCACTTGAATTGGACCATCAACTCTTGGCATTAACTTTGTCTTCCTATGGGTGGGAAATCGCTCCTTGCGAAAATGTACCCACACCCATTCACCTGGTTCTAGCACAATCCTCTTGCGACCCTTGTTTGGCCTTTTGGCTACCTCTTAGTTCTTCTTTTCTAGGTGAAGTCTCACCTTCTCATGAAGTTTCTTCATGGCTTCCGACCTTTTGTTTCCATCTAAGCTTAAGACAACATCTTGAGAAAGAGGAGTGAGATCTAAGGGGGTTAGGGGATTAAAACCATACACCACTTCAAATGGAGTCATGCCAATAGTTCTATGAATAACTTGATTATAAGCAAGCTCAACTAAAGGCAAATGTTCCTCCCATGAGGCCAACTTCCCATGCACCACGGCACGAAGCATAGAACCCAAGGTCCTATTCACAACTTCAGTTTGGCCATCGGTTTAGGGTGACAAGAGGTTGAAAACAACAACTTGGTACCAAGTCTACCCCACAATTCTTTCCAGAAGTGACTAAGGAATTTTGCGTCTCTATCACTTATGATGGTTTGAGGAATTCCATGCAATTTGACAACATTTTCAGCAAACAAAGATGCCACATTGGAAGCATCATCACATTTATGACATGGAATGAAATGAGCCATCTTTGAAAATTGTTCAACAACAACAAAGATGCTATCTCTACCTCTTTTTGTCCTTGGCAAACCCAAAACAAAATCCATTGAAATATTAACCCAAGGTCTTTGAAGGGTGGGGAAGGGAGTGTATAAACCATGGGGAAGGAGACGTGACTTAACACTTTGACATTCAATACATTGGCCACAAATTCGATCAACATCTTTGTGCATCTTAGGCCAATAGAATTGTTCTTTGAGAATTCCCCTTGTTTTGTCAACACCAAAATGACTCATTAATCCTCCATTGTGTGCCTCCCTCACAAATAGTTCTCTCCAAGAGCTCATAGGCACACATAGTCTCTTGCCTTTGAACAAGAAGCCATCAAATTTAGAATAGGGAGTAGAAGATCTATCCCTAATCCACCTTTCCCTCTCCCATTTCTCACAATCTTGGAAGATTTGAGCAAACATGGGATCCTTGGGATACATTGTCTTCAAACATTCAAAGCCAATCAATTTAGAAGACGAAGTATTTATCAACACATGTTTCCTAGACAAGGCATCGGCCACCACATTTTCCTTCCCCTTTTTGTATTAAATTACATAAGGGAAAGTTTCAAGGAATTCAATCCATTTGGCGTGCCTTTTGTTCAACTTTCTTTGGGCTCGAATATGCTTTTGGGACTCATGGTCAGTCCTAATGACAAATTCCTTGGGCCACAAGTAGTGCTGCCAATTACCCAAAGCTCTAATTAAAGCATACAATTCAAGATCATAAGTGGAATAATTTAAAGTAGCACATTTAAGCTTTTCACTAAAATAAGCAATGGGCTTTTGGTCTTGCATTAAGACGACTCCAATGCCTACTTTACTAGCATCACATTCCACTTCAAATGTTTTCTCAAAATCAGGTAATTGCAACAAAGGGGTGGAGCAAGCACTGATTTTAAAGCCTTAAAAGCTTTGGCTTGCTCTTCCCCCCACTTAAAAGGCTTATCCTTTCAGATTACCTCGATCAAGGGAGAGGCTATGGTACTAAATCCTTTGACAAACCGCATATAAAAACTAGCCAACCCATGAAAGATTCTAACATCACTTATGGATTTCAGAATTGGCCAATTCTTAATAGCGTCTATCTTAGACTCATCAACCTGAACCCCTCTTGAAATCACAACAAACCCCAAGAAAAAAACTTCAACATAAAATGAACACTTTTCAAGATTAGCATAAAGTTGTTCCTTCCTAAGCACATCAAACACACATCTTAAATAATCTATATGCTCATGCATGGTTTTACTATAAATCAAGATATCATAAAACAAAACAACCACAAACTTCCCTATGAAGGGCTTCATCACATGATTCATGAGACGCATAAAAGTACTAGGAGCATTAGTGAGACCGAAAGGCATCACCAACTATTCATATATACCAAACTTGGTCTTGAATGCGGTTTTCCATTCATCACCCAGATTCATCCGGATTCGATGATAACCACTCCTAAGATCAATCTTTGAAAACACAAAAGAACCATTTAGCTCATCAAGCATATCATCTAATCTAGGGATAGGATGAAGATACTTTACCGTGATCTTGTTGATGGCCCGACAATCAACACACATGCACCATGTCCCATCTTTCTTTGGAACCAATAGAAACGGCACGACACAAGGACTCATACTTTCTCTCACATAGCCCTTTTATGAGGAGTTCCTCAACTTGCCTTTATAGCTCTTTGGTGTCTTTCGGATTACTTCGATAAGCCGGTTTGTTTGGCGATTGTGATCCCAACACGAAATCAATTTGGTGCTCAATTCCCCTAAGAGGGGGTAATCCACTTGGTATTTCCCTTGGGAAGACATCCTTATAATCCTGCAAAAGAAGGGAAATAAAATGGGGCAGAGAAGAATGAAATTGGTTAGTTTGCAAAACATGATCCCTATGTGTGATAAGGATAAAAGAACTTTTGCCTTCCACTTCCTCCCTTATCTCTTTGTACTTAGCCAACAAAACTTGGGACTTTCCCTTTAACTTCCTCCTTTATCCCTCTTTCTTGCCCTCAGCCTCCACATGTTCTTCCTCACCCTTCCTTTTCTCCCTCAACTCACTCATCTTTTGATACACTTCATTGACTTGAGAGGGTGACATAAGATGAAGGACATAGTTATGATCATCCAACACAAGTGAATATTTGTTGGTTCTCCCCTCATGTTTGGTTGAACGATCCTATTGCCAAGGTCTTCCGAGTAGCATATGACAACCTTGCATTGGGACTACATCATATAGAATCTCATCTTGGTACTTCCCAATTTTTAACTTGATCAACACTTGTTTATGAATCCTCAATTATCCACACTCACTCAACCATTGAAGCTTGTAAGGTGTAGCATGCATAGTGGTAAGAAGTTTCAAGAATTCCACTAAAGCGGTGCTAGCAACGTTTGCACAACTCCCACTATCAATGATCAAGGAACACACATTATCTTTGATGAGGCACTTGGAGTGGAAAAGATTCTCTCTTTGACTTGGATCATCCATGGCCTTGCTAATCATCACTTGCCTTACCACATACATGGGTGCGGTAAAATCTCCTTCTTGAGGCCAAGCTTCTTCAATTGGAATCTTCCTCATCAAACCATTAGGAATGGCGACATCTTTTCCCTCACATGGCTCTTGTTCCTCATTTTCATCACCTTCAAATTCACCTTCTTCTTGGGTTTCCTCTTCACAACCCTCTTCTTGACCTACCTCTTCATCAAGATACAATTCCCCTCCTTGAACTAGAACATTCAATCGATTAGGACATTCACACATCATATGACACCATCCTCTACACTTGTGACATTGAATTCCTTTAGGAAGTTTGGTTGGGTCATTATTACTTCCCTCTCTTGGTGGGTACTTTGGAGTGTCTCCTTCAAAGGGTTTCTTCTCATAAGGCTTCTTGAAATCCTTACCTTTGTTCCAATCGGAAGATGTTTGAGCTCCCCCCTTGTTCTTACTCCAAGAATTTGAAGATGAAATACCCTTGTATTTGGGTACTTTCTCCTTTTTGAGTTCCCGCTCTACCTCATTAGCCGCTTCAAAGATGTCATTCAAGCTAGCAAACTTGTGAATAGTCATCTTGGAAGAGATCTCCTTGTTCAACCCTACCTTGAAACGAATAACGACATGCTCTTCATTCTCGGTGTATTCTAGCTTCAAGATCAAATTTTGGAACTCATCATAATAAGCCACAACACTTTTTGCTTCCTTGTCTCAAGTTGTACAACTTAGCAAATAACTCTTAGTGATACCTCTCCAACACATACTTGACTCTCATAAGGGCTTTCAATCCGGTCCATGGTGGAGGATGACCATCTTGAAGTACTAGGTGATACCGCTTCATGTATTCCTACCACGTAATAGCAAACCCTTCAAATTGAGCAATAATGGCAAGACAACTCTTCTTGACCTTGGTCAAATCATTGACTTGTAAGATCCTTTCACAAAGCGACTCCCATTCTAGATAATCATCGGGATTTCATTCTCCTTTGAAAGGTGGAAGATTAGTCTTGATAGAGTTGATACCCACATCTCGGCCTCCATTTACACCTTGGTCGTGGTTGTAGTAACCTCTTTGGACTTCCCCTTGATAATGGTTACCATGTTCTTCTCTCAATTTTTGACCATACTCTTGATTGGCATAGGCTTCCCGTTGTTCTCCACCTTGAGTTTGGTTACCATATGGTCTTCTCCCATGTGGTACCAGACCAAATCTACCTCCTCGCCCTCTATACTCCATTTGACCTCTTGGTTGATTCCTTAGAGCTTTATTCCATGACGCTTCTTCACCTTCACCTTCGTATCCCCCTTGGTACTCATCATTCCTCACCTCTATTACGGGAATTGGTTGGGTTTGTGGCATTTGGTAGGGTGGATTTTGGTTTAGGGGTTCTTGGTAAGATCGGTTTTGGTTTGGTGGAGCTTCTTGATGGAGTTGGAATGGTCGATTGGCATTTTGGACATTGGAACCGAAACAGATTGGTGTTGGGTTGAACGCTTGATGGAAGGATCCGGGTGTTATAGTAGGAGAAATAATGTGGTCGTGCCCACTTGTGGAAGCACAAAAAGTAGCTTGAGGGGTGAAATTGGTAGAGTTAATTCGACCCTCCACATTGTTCATTCTATCGTCCATCTTCGACACATTACCCTTCATGGTGGCCATTTACCCTTCCATGTTCTCCATCCTCCAACCCATATTAGTGTTTGCCTCCATTACAGATTCCAAAGTAACCCCTCCCATAGGCGGTTGGGTTTCACTTCCAATTTCCATGGTACCTAGCAATAAGACAACTCAACAAAGACAACAAACAATGTTAGCGTTAGTAAAATGAACTCACAATCACTCGTGTTTACACACCTTTGTTTGCCTCTCAAATTGGCTCAGCTAAAGTTGAAGATTGCTTATACTCGGTTGATCACAAAGTGTCAAGTTCTACTCTTGGCCGGAATGTATTCTTGTTTCAAGAAAGACGGACGACTAGATTAAAGCAAAACAGACTTGAATCAAAAAGTTAAATACGAAGTAAAACAAATAAAAGCATGGAAAGAAGTGGTACTAACAAAAAAGAGGATTCAAGAACCAATAATCAACAAGTAGATTAATTACTAGTTGAAAATTAGTTTAGGAATCTTGAGAACGATTGAGAATCAAGAATAGGGGCATAATATGAGTTTCCTATCGCCAAATGCACTATTTTCTTCGCCAAAGTTGAAGTTCAGCTCGCCAACTTGAAGTTTAGATTGCCAAAATTTACAAACTGTCAAGGAAAGTCGGTGATCTGGGTGGAAATTTAGTGATGCGCCGAGTGGACTTTGGCAAGCAAAGTCGAGCTCGCCGAAAGTTCCTGCAAGTGCACCTGAAGACCTCTGAATTTTGTGCTCTTGTGGTCCCCTTTGTACTTTTTTCTTTATTCCTCACCCATTTTGGTAAATTCCCTTTTGTACTAACACTTATCCACTTTCTCTTTCCTTTCTTTTTGGTTTTAAACACTTTTTTTTTTAAGATTCCTTCTTCTTAAATATTTCAATGTTCTTCAAGAACACTATGAACAAGATGACGACCCAAATAAAACCCTCAACAATTTTAGCTCGGAATTTAACAAAATTTGAGATACAAGCTCCCCTTGATGTAGGAAACAAACCCCAATACTTTTTATCTTTCAATTCCTTTCCAAAACCTTCAAATTTCAAAACCCATTTGTAACTTCTTCAAGCTTCTTCAGTCAACAATGGTGGAACCTCCAACAATGCTCCAATCAATGCCAAATCTCAGATTTAGACTCAAGTAAGGCTAGGGAACACTAATCTAACCTTAAAAACTTCAAACAAGACTCAAATCAACAAAATATTTTTGGAATTTTCTTGAAAAACGTTTGAACTCTTTTTATTATGTAAAAAACCCAAGACTAGAATCGTAGGAACAAATTTAAGATCGGCTCTGATACCAAATGATGTACTTCTCACCACGAATTACAGATAAAATGATGAAATTAAAGACAAGAAATAAAGATAGATAGACACAAAAAGAGGAAACAAAAAGCAACCAAAATGTATATTAAACCTTAAGACCTCAATTCGTTAATCCTACAAGAAGCACCTAACTCTTACGAGGACCTCGAGGAAATTGAATTCACCTCGCAACGCACGTTTCTAAGAAAAAGTCAACACAAGCTTGTACCAAGTTCTCAACATTCATACAAGACGTTCAAATATTAATACTCAAAATAGTCTACCTACAAGAGGACCCCCAAACTAGGTATTTATAGTGTATTACATAAGAGGCCCAAAAGTGGCCTAAAAAGGATAAAGGCGAGCTGGGTCAGGCTTGCCTAATGGACTAGCCGTGTCGCCTACTGGTTCGACGATGTGACCCTTTCTTGGCAGCATCCTGTAACTTTTGGCGATCTGGGGACCTCGCCCAACCGATTGGGCGATTCACCAAACGACTCCTGATCGCCTAAAGTATCAGTTTCTTCAACTTTCTTCCCTTCACTTCCCCAAGCGATCTTCCAAACATGGAACCCCTTCTTTGCCATAAATACAAGCTCAAGGACCTCTAACTTCATGAACAAACCTTGCATTCTCTGAAGGTCTCGAGCTAGACTTCTAGTGAATGACCTTGGTGCAATTCGAATTGCATCAATTTCCATTTTCTTTCTTCATTTTTCTCATTTTGTATTAGATATATACATATGTTTTCAGGAAAATATTTTCTACTTGCCGCAAGATTAATTTTAAAATGAAATTTTAATTTATGTTATATGCGATACACAAGTAGAAAAAAATACTTTTCTAAAAATATATGCACACACACACATATATATCTTGCACAAAACAAGAAAAATATATATTAAAAAAATTGAGAGCGGAGCATTAGATGGGGTGGGGTAGATTTTTTTAAAAATAAAAATAAGATATAATTTTTTTTGGGAAGTAGTTAAATTTTTTTTTTTTTAAAAGCAACTCTTTTTTTGGGAAAAGTTATACTTTAATCTTTAACTAATACTAATAGTTTATTTATTTTTTTCAAGGTGAAATGTCTTATCCATGTTATATGTCATGTTGATGACGCTTAAATTACTCTAAAAATAATTAGAAGAGTAAGCGGTCATCAACAATTAAAATACCCAACAAAGAGTCGGGGTCGAATCTCACAAGGAGTGATTTAATGATAAGAATTCAAGTAGGAAATTAAGCATGTAAACCGATTCATTGTAGAAATTAGGACAAATGGGTAGATGATTCCACCAAATTTACTAAAAGAGTTTTGGTAAAAATTATCACAATTTAATTAAAGTCAGAGATGCAAACAAGTAAGAGACGATCTAGAGGTGAGAAGATTGATATCGATGTCAAATAGGGGTACAAATGTTTGCTCAATAGTGCTAGACAATTATTGATAGGCTAGGATGACACTAATCTTTTTTCGATCTCAAAGCATCATATCATAGAATCTCCTTTTGGTGTCATCTATGTGAATCACAAAGCAACCCAATACCTTACTAAAATTTCTCTTTCAAGCAGATTTGACAATTAGAATTGAACCATAATTTTTCTTTCGAGCAAACTATAACAATCAAACCTTAATTGCGGGCATCAAATTATTACCCACTTCAATTAATCTCTTTCGAGTATCAATCGAAGATATAAACTAAGATTAAATTTGAAACCTTAACCCATGAATTAATCCCATGCTAAATAGCTCAAATCCATAAATGTACAACAATAAAACAAAGCAAGACACAAAATCACTAAATTAAATCAACACATAACCCCATAATCACACCATAGTTTCGAGATTTTAGCCAACCAACATAAAAAGGAATGAAATTATATCGATGATGTTTTCAACAATTAATGTATTGATGAATAAGCAATAATCTTCAAGACCTACTTCAATTTCAACCCTCAATTGTCCCTTACAAGAGTTTGGAAAACCCCAAAATTAAGTAGAAAGAGTCTATTTCTCAATATCCCAAAGTTAGGTAAAAAGTGTAGTAGAATAACAATGAATTATGGAAATATTTTACTATAAATTTTCTCTCTCATTTGAGCTATTTATAATTTTTTCAAAAATTTCAAAATTTCTTGCACGACCTGATCGGTGACATTACTCGGGCTCACTTTTCTGATTCGACAGATCGCCGTTTGCTCTTCAGTTCGCCCTTCATTTGCTTTAGGCTTCAGGTTCTTGAACCCTAGTTGGCGAACTTGATTTAGTCAACCTTTCCATTCGGCGAATCACTGTTTATCACCTTGTTCGCCCATTCAGCCTTCATTTTAAATTAGGAGTCTGTCACCTTTAGCGATGGAACTTCTAGATCGCCCATTGACTTCAGCGAATCGCCGTTTCCACTTTGGTTCGCCGACCTGCCTTGAATATTTTCAAACGTGCACACTATCACTTTGGACGAGGTTTAACCTAATGGGTGATCATTTCTTGCTTTCACCAAAGCTCAACAATTAGACTAACAAGACAAATTCTAGGAATCCACAAGCATTCTTTCAAGCAAAATCTCACCACACATGGTAATTCAAACATAATCATTTAACACAATCCTACAAAATTAAGAAGCTTACATGCGATGTTCATTGCAAGATCACATCACTATGCGCACACTAGTCAACACAAGAATAAAAAGATCATTCAAAAGTAAAGCAACACTAATTTTCTCTTGAAACACCAACACAAAACACATCTCTTATCATGAACACTATCAAAGACATCGATATTGGGTAAAATCGATCCTTGAATATCAACAATGAAAGCACAAGCATTCTCAATCATTTCATAACTCGAAAACTCATGAGGCAATGGATAAAGAGATAGATTGAAATCAAAACCAACCAAATATCATAACTCAAAAATTCGATAAAAGGATTGAGGTGAGAAAGGTACAAGTACACTCATTCACAACCCAATGTCGACTTCTACTCCGAGTAAGCAGAAAAGAGATGAGCTCCAAACAAAGGTTGTTCATGATTCTCAACCAATTGTCGCTACTCAACTTTTAAAGATTCTCACATTATTCTAGAAGAGAAGTAGTTTTCAAAACAAGGCTATTTGATTAATATCCTAAGATTTGGGATATTATTAAGTTTCACCATTTTGAGATATTCATACAACCTCGAGCCTATTATATTCTATCTTGGGTTTGGGCGCTCTATGTAGATTATGGAAAGATGTTACCAGCCAAAAAAAGAAGAAGAAGAACAAGCCCCTAAAGATGGAAGATAATGTGACTGTTCGAGGGGTAATGGTAAAGAGTAACCAATCCAAAATTAATTTAGTGTTGGGTTCCATGAATAATGGGAAGAAACCTCATCTAGTGGTTGACATATATGCTTGATGACCAGATAAGGTGGTTGACTTCCTTGATAAGGGATGCTTCGCCCCCATGGATTGCACCAAGGATCGAGGTAGAGATAAATAAAAATGATATAAAGTTTTTCTACTACTTATGGTTGGGATTTATATGTCCCAATCTGATGCACAAAACTAGTCTGATATTTTTCATTTAGCGATTGTATTGTCTGGAGCCATTATTAATAGAGAAATGTTGAACCTTGACATGATCATTACTCAAGATATTGCTATGTGTACACAACAAGGTCAAACTTCTCTTTCATTTACTTGCCACAAAACTGATGTATGAAGGGCTAATGTACCTTTTCTTGCCTAAAAAGGATTTTGAAATTGCTCTGATTTTTTCATGAGACATTCAATGAATATAAGTGGAGTATAACTGGGAGGAAGTAGAGAGGAATATTAAGGCATCGACTGACGTCGACATGCTTGAGGGTGCACAATTTTCCCTCCTACTTTGAGTGCCACTGCTTCATCTCCCACAGGGCTGCTCAACCATGTGGCTTGAGTCCCAGACCATCAATTTCTTTTACTCCTTCTAGACCTCCTTGAACACATGTTATCGTGATCAAAATGGGTCACTTACCATATTCAATAGATGTGAGATTAACTATTTTGGAGGCTCAAGTGCCAACTACAATTCAAACATCTATTTAGGACATATAAGCATCGATAGATGAGGTATGAGGTCACAATACGACTTAGTGGGTTTATAGAGAGAAGATAGATGGATTGAAAACAATGATTAATACAAATGAGAAGAGGCATAGTGAAGGACAACTTGATGTGGTTTGGATATCCTTAAAGGCTGATGTTGCTTTGTTGAGATCTGATGTGGGCCACCTGAAGTCCCATAAATATTTCAGGTCGTTGGGTTGAGCCCTCGTTTGTTACTACTGACATTATCTCATATGAGGTACCCAAAATATTCCCTAGGTTGCTAATGAGTATGATGATGATGAAGATGCCTCCGAGACTAAGAATGAGAAGCTTGGTGACCTGAGGGCAGATAATGCAACAGATCCATTATTAGGTCTATTTGATGATCTATAGGATATTTAGGATATGCTAGTGTTGCATTCTATGGAGACTTTTGTGTGGGAGACTACTATAGTGAGGTCCACTGGGTACAAAACCATGGGGGAGACATTTGACCTTGAGACTATTTCGGTAGCTAAGTCAGAAACTGATGCCCTAATTAAGGATACTTTAGTGGGCCTGACACCACCTCAGTCGTACACCGACAAAAGGGGACCCTCTCACTTTATCTACTCAAATATTGTCTTTAGAAGCATAATGGACAATGCTTATATTTTTCAGTTTTGGGAGGGGATGTTTTGGTTTGGATTTGATGTATTGATTTTGATTTCTAATGGTTTTTGAGATATTCTACTACTTTGGTTTGTAATTATTGGTGATGTTGGATTCATAGGGTGCTTGTTTTGAAATTTTTACTCTTGATGGTGGGCATAAGTGGTGGTCTTTCGCTATTTTCTCATGTTGATCATGGTTTGTAGTTTCATTTTTAGTATTTGTTTAATTTCTAGGATGTTATTTTGTCTCAATAAGGTTCAGTTTTGGTGTAGCGCTCAAAGTTGAATTGTTTTAGCACTATAACACTTTGACTCAAAGAGTACTCTTGTGGAGATTCTCGCATGATTGGAGTGTAAATTTGATAAACATGTGAAAAGTACAACTCTTTTAAAAATAATGCCCATTTTCCAAAGTTCTCATTGGTTGAGCATTCTTTGTGTGAGTATTCACATCTTTTCTTGACTATGTGAGTACCTTCCTTGAATTGTGCAATGAACATAGTATGTAAATTAGGGAATTTAAAATATCACATTGATAATGTAGTTGAGTGTCATGTGTAGTGAACTCAGTTTCATCTTGTACATTGTTCCCCTATAGAATTTAGTTTGTTAGTCCTTCACAAAGAGAAGGTGTTGTGAAGTTGGAGAAATGATCTTTCTGTCTTTGATAGAGAACCTTTGAAAAGAACCGTATAACTTTCCACCTAGTGAGTTGAGTGACCAAAATTTACCCATTTATGCCTAATAGCCTCTTTCCTAGATCAATCTCACAACCCATTTTTAATAAGACCCCGTGTAACACTTGGAAATCGAAAGTTGAGATTGGGAAGGAAAGTTGTTAAAATTTGGCACTGGTTCAGTTCCCACGATCCCATCTACGAATTGCATAAGGTCCTACAGTTCGAAAAACATAATCATGGAAAGGGCCTCAAAAGAAGATGAAAAGTAAGATTTCGAAACTTTCCACGACCATCAGGATGGTCCATAAAACATTCTATGACTCATAAAAAGGGGTTCATAGAAGAGGTTTCAGACTTGGTTTCTGTTTCTCATAGAGGTACTCATGTTGATTTGGTAGAGCTTGATATGTTAGAGCTTGATGTCATTCTTGGAATGGATTGGCTTCATTCTTGCTATGCTTCAGTAGATTTTAGGACCCGGTTGGTCACATTCTGTGTTCCAAACAAACCTATCTCAGAATGGAAAGTGGGAATTTCCATGCTTAAGGGTCAGTTCATATCTTGCCTAAAGGCAAGGAAAATGATTTCTAAGGTTTGCATCTATCATCTTGTTAGGGTTAGGGATACTGATTCTGAAACCCCTACTCTTGAGTTAGTTTTGGTCATAAATGAGTTTCTGGAAGTGTTTCCTAGTGATCTTCATGGTATTTCTCCTAAAATGGAAATAAACTTTGGTGTTGACCTACTCCCAGATATGCAACCTATCTCTATTCCTTCTTACAATATGGATCTAGCAGAACTTAAGGATATAAAGGATTAATTGAAAGACTTGTTAGATAAGGGTTTCATTAAACCCAATACTCTCCATGGGATGCTCGGTGTTATTTGTTCAAAATAAGGATGGTTCGCTCAAAATGTATAGTGACTATTGACAATTGAATAAGGTTACCATAAAGAATAAGTATCCAATCCCAAGGATTGATGACTTTTTTGATCAACTCCAAGGTGCAAGTTTCTTTTCAAAGACTGACCTTCAATCAGGTTATCACTAATTGAGATTAAGGGAACGTGACATTCTGGAGACAACTTTTTGAACTTGGTATGGTTGCTATGAGTTCTTTATGATGTAGTTTGGTTTGGCTAATGCACCGTCGGTGTTCATACACTTAATGAATACCTTGACATGTTCATAATTGTGTTTATCGATTATATTTTAATTTATTATTAGAGTGAGGATGATCATGTTGAGCATTTAAGGATTGTGTTGCATATCTTCAAGGATTGCCTACTGTTTGCTAAGTTTAGCAATTGTGAGTTTTGATTGAGGTCCGTCGCATTCCTTGACCATATTTTCTCTGGTGATGGTATTTAAGTGTAACTACCTTTGTCTGATTCAGACATATGTAGCTTCTTGGGTTTGACCGATTACTGTAGAAGGTTTGTGGAAATATTTTCTTCTATTGATTTTCCTTTGACAATGTTGTCTCAAAAGAAGATAAAATTTCTACGGTGGAAATATTGTAATAAAAGTTACCAATAGTTGAAGGATAGACTCACTTCAGTCCCTATTTTGACATTACCGGAAAGATCTGATGGTTTTTGGTATATTGTGATGCTTCACATATTGGTCATGGTTGTTCTTTGATGCAACATGGGAAATTTAGTGCGTATGCTTCGAGGCAATTGAAGGTGCATGAAAAGAATCATCTGTCTCACGACTTGTAGTTGGCAGCAGTAGATTTTGCTTGGAAGATTTGGAGAGATTACCTATATGTTGTTCACGTGGATGTGTTCACAAACCATAAGAGCTTGAATTATGTATTCACCTAAAAGGATTTGAATCTTCCCCAAAGGAGATGGTTGGTGTTATTGAAAGATTACGATATGAGTGTCCTTTATCATCCGGGTAAAGATAATATGGTTGGGTATGCCTTAGTTGACTATCGATGGGTAGTGTTGCTTATGTTGAGGATAGTAAGAAAGAATTAGTTTCCGATGTTGATAGATTGACCCGATTGGGTGTCCGTTTGGTTGGTTCTAATGAGGGTGGTGTGATTGTTCAAAATGGTATGAAATATCCTCTTTTTTTAGATGTGAAAGCTAAGCAAGATCTTGATCCAATTTTGGTTGATTTGAAGAAGTCAGTTTTTGAAAAAGCCATTGAGGTTTTCTCCTAAGGGGGAGATGGTGTCCTTCGATACCAAGGTCGGTTATGTGTTCCAAATGTTGATTAGTTATGGAATCAGATATTGTTGGATGCTCAGAGTTCTTAATATTCTATTCATCTGAAAGCCACCAAGATGTACTGCAATTTGTGGGAGGTCTATTGGTGGAATTATATGAAGAAGGATATTTCGGAATTTGTAGCTAAGTGTCCTAATTATCAACAAGTAAAAGTTCAGCGTCAGAAACTGGTTGGCTTGGCTCAAGACATTAACATTCCTACATGGAAGTGAAAAGATTTGAATATGAACTTCATTATGGGTTTACCTCAGAATCATTGTTAGTTTGAATTGATTTGGCTTATTTTGGACCGAATAAGGAAGTTTACTCATTTTCTTTCCGTGTAGACTGATGCTTATCGTGACCAACGACACTATCCTACGATATGAGTGTCTATGATTATTGATAATATAGTAACCCAACCAAGGGTTGGGGTCGTGTTCCAACAGAGCGGTTTTGAGAATTAATAGCCAATTAGAATTTCATTCAAATTAGTCGTAGTTAAAGACATTTGCGATAAAAGACATTGTAAATTAAAGGGTTGACACAAAAGTGTCAAATATCAAAGGGGGTTTTTGTAACAAGTAAATAAACAACAAAATAAACAAGAAAATCAAGTATGGGGAAAGGTTCTTGGGATGTGACCGCAATACAAGTTGAGATAGATTGTTGGGTACATGCTTTCGATAGGAAATTTGCAAAATAATAGTGACTAGGCTAAGCTTTAAATGGAAATAAGTTCCCTCTCGGGCAACTTACCCCGTTTCAAATGCGTTCCTCTCAGACACCCATTTGCCGCATGAAGACCAGCCTACGCCTTACCCCACTCACTCTCTCGAGCTGAGTGTTAGGATATGGGACTAGGGCTCACCCTCTCGGGC
>JAJOOR010027138.1:0-16010 GCA_036250505.1 Solanum acaule
AAAAAAAAAAAAAAAAAAAAAAAAGGGAGATGGGTCTAAAATGTATAGTCTTCATCTAGTTTCTTCCAAAGAAGGTTAAGGCTCAAGGGGTGTTCAAGCGAGGTTCACACACTCACGGGTAGGCCACAAAAGAGGTATGTGTCAAATTTGCTCACACTCTTTCAAGTTGCCTAAGATAATCTCAAGAGCAAGTCTTACTTGCTCAACTGGAGTAATGGGGTATATTCTCGGTGTATTCATGCATGGTTCAAAGTAAGCTCATCACACAAGGCATCAACACTAAAGTCAAACAAAACTATACACTTTTGCTAGTGTGCAACGGTCATCACAACATAATCAATTTGATACATGGCTAATCACAACGAGATGCAAAGAGTTCACATATTGTCTATGCAACTTTGTTTGGTCTCATCGTAGTCGTACCTTAATGCGTGTTCGATTGCAAGAACAATTCAAGTTATCGGTATTGATCGAGACCGACACTCAAATTTGCTAATGAACAGCCACCTTCAACCGCATACAAAAGGTGGCGAAAATGTGCGAAAAATTTTAAAATTTTTCGGAAGGGTCAAATTCATTTTACAATTTAAAACCAAAGAGGGAGCCATAAGCTTAAACATCCACGATATGTAGATAAAACAATTTAATCGGAATAACCCAAATATATACACAAAAACATAAATAATCATAGTCACACAAAAGGTAGGCTTCACCCCACCATAATACAAAAACTATTTGTCCACAAATGCATATAACAATAATTCAAGGGTCAAATTAGAGAAAGACAGAGAGAGGGATAGAGAATAATTATGGTGATGCAGTTGCTCCATCTGTCGGGGCGGCATGTTCCTTCTTGCAACTTTATGTCTGGCTATATCTATTACTTCGAGTCATAGTCCTTCAACAAATTTTGCATTACAAGGAAGGCTAGGTGGGGACGTTAAGCGGTCTGCTGAGTGGTTCAGCTAGCCATACACAACTTTGGTAAGCAACCCAATGCTATCATATTTAACCCACGTTCTCGAAGGTTTGATAGCCACCCTTTTGCGCTAGCCAATTTATAGTGCAATCTATGTTTCGAGCACAACTTGATAACTAAAACACTTAGGTAATATCAGAACAAATAGACATTAGTGTGTGAAGATGCAGTTGGAGGAATGAGAGCATGTAAAAGTGGATATGCTTGAGAATTTAAAACCTTTTGCAAGCAACTGTCCAGTTCATATCCATTCGGCGACAACATCTTGATTTCGGCATCAGTCAGCATATCGCCGAATAATTTTTTATTTCGCCGAGTTTTACAAAACTTCCCAACAAACTTGGAGGTTCAAATGGCGGTGAACATCGGTGTCCCAGATATGGTTGGCAATTTGCCAAGACTTTCTTGAGTTCACCGAGTTTTACAGACTCCAACTTTTGAGGATATGTTGAGTCAAACGGCTGATAAGGGTGTGTCGCCGACTTCTTCGGTGACTCACCAATTGGGTTTGCTTCTTGCGATCTTGCACTTTTCACTCACTTACCATACTTCAACCTACTCAAACAACACACCATTATTTTTTAAAGCAAAAAATAAAGCGGTAAAACCTTCGGTTGCCTCCTAAGAAGCGCCTTATTTAAAGTCATTGGACGACGCAACTCCTTACTCAAGTTCCATTAGTGAGGTTTGGCTCACTTTCATGAGGCCATCCCTCTTTTGGCTCTGGGTGAGAGAAGATAATGCTTGGTCCATTTGGGATCTTTGCTGTCATTCACACTCATTCTTCCTGTTTCAACACACAAACAAGCAAAACAAAACTAAAAATTAAGTTAGTAAACTACAACTAACCAAAGAAAAATTCTACTCTACTAATAATTCTCAAGTAACACTAGTCCCTGGCAGCGGTGCTATTTTAATGTTTGCGTAATCAATGACAGGTCTTATAGTTCGGGTGTCTACGATCGTGCAATAGTATCGTAACCCAACCAAGGGTTGGGGTCGTATCCCAATGGTGTGGTTTTAAGAATTAATAGAAAATTAGAATTTCATTCTAATTAGTCGTACCTAAAGAAGTTAACGAATAAAAACATAGTAAATAAAGGGTGTGACACAAAAGTGTCAAATATCAAATGGGCGTTTTGTCACAAGTAAGGTAAAATTAGCGAAATCAACAAAGAAATCTAAGCATTGAGAGGGAGATTAATGGGATGTGACCGGAATACGGGTTAATCTAAATTATTGGGTACATGCTTTCTATAGAACATTTATAGTGTAATAGTGACTAGGCTAAGCTTTATGTGGGAATAAGTTCTTTATCGACCAATTTACCCCGTTTCAAATGGGTTCCTCTCGGACACCCACTTGCCGCATTAAGACCAGCCTATGCCATACCCTACTCACTCTCTCGAGCTGAGTGTTAGGATATGGAACTAGGGCTCACCCTCTCGTGCTGAACTTCATGTCGATCCACTCCTTATGCCATCAATCTAGTGGTCTTGGTTTTGCGACTTCTCTCTCGAGCATGCCGAAAACACATGAGTGAACTTGTATTTGCAACTACAAATCCATTAAATTCAACCACAACTACAAGACAAAATTACCATTAAACTACATTTAATCTATCAACAAGCAAGACCCAACAATTATCTTAACCCGTACTCGGTAAATCACACCCCAAGAATTGGGGTTTTTAGCCACACATCAAGAGATAGAAATTTATACCTAAATGAGCTTGCATTCAAATGGGAATGAAGATTTAAGTGTTGTTACAGGCCAAGAATGAAGAATCCAAGAGACCCAAGTCCAAATCTTTGGAGATGAAACCCTCTTCTTCTTCAAGTCTTCAAAACCCTTTCAAACTCAGAGCAAAAATATAAAAATATAATAATTGTTCCGCCCTAATACTAAAAACTCTAACTACTATTTATAGTTATCAAAGATTAATGTTGCAGCGGATTGTATGGCGTTATTAGTAGGAATCGCCAATCAACTCGGTGATTCCCCCTTTGGTGTAATTCATCGCAGTCTTGTACCAGCCTTCAGCATCGTCGTGCTATGGGATATTAGGCGGCATGGTACTTCTTCACAAAACTGCTTGGCGAAGCGCCGACTGCTCCATTTTTCCGCTGACTTGATCCTTTTCTTCAGGGCTCAGCATAGTGGAACAAAAGGCGAAGTAAGACTCTTCGATGACTCGCCAAGTGGACTCGGTGATCCACATTCCTTCATTTCTTCATTTTTCAGCCTTTCCGTTCCTTTATGCTATGTGGTGTCCATGCTTTCCTTTAAACTTTAAGCATATAAAGGAATTTAACCGGAATAACCCAAATATATACACAAAAACATAAATTATCATAGTCGCACAAAAGGTAGGCTTCACCCCACCATAATACAAAAACTATATTTCCTCAAATGCATATAACAATAATTCAAGGGTCAAATTAGAGAAAGACAAAAAGAGGGCTAGAGAATAATTCGGGTGACGCAGTTTCTGCATCTGTCGGGGCGGCATGTTCCTTCTTGCAAATTTATGTCTGGCTATATCTGCAACTTCGAGTCAACCACAACTACAATACGAAATAACCATTAAATTACATTTAATCTATCAACAAGCAAGACCCAACAATTATCTTAACACGTATTCGCTAAATCACACCTCAAGAATTGGGGGTTTTAGCCACACATCAAGAGATAGAAATTTATACCTAAATGAGCTTCAATTCAAATGGTTATGAAGATTTAAGTGTTGTAACAGGTCAAGAATGAAGAATCCAAGAGACCCAAGTCCAAACCCTTGGAGTTGAAACCCTTTTCTTCTTAAAGTCTTCAAAACCGTATCAAACTCAGAGCAAAAATATGAGAAGTGAATATTCTCTTAGTGAAAATTATAATATATGTTCCGCCCTAAAGCTAAAAACTCTAACTAGTATTTATAGTTATCCCAGATTTGTGTTGCAGTGGACCGGTCGGCGTCATTAGTAGGAATCGCCGATCAACTCGGCGATACGCCCTTTGGTGTAATTCATCGCCGTCTTTTACCAGCCTTCAGCATCGTCGTGCTTCGGGTTATTGGGCGGCATGGTACTGCTTTGTGCACTGGTCGACATGCGCCGATTGCTCCCTTTTTTCGGTGACTTGATCCTTTTCTTCAGGGCTCAGCACACTGGAACAAAAGGCAAGTAAGACCCTTCGGCGACTCGCCAAGTGGACTCGGTGATCCACATGCCTTCATTTCTTCGTTCTTTTTAGCCTTTTCGTTCCTTTTTGCTACGTGGTGTTTATGCTGTACTTAAAACTTCAAATACCTGAAAATTAAGAGTTTTCATCAGATATTGAGATAAAAGAAGCATTTGAGGACACAATTTCTACTAAAATATAACCCTAAATGAGTCCAATTTGTGGACTCATCAACACCCCAAATTAAACTTTTGCTTGTCCTTAAGTGAAACTCAAGTTCAGTAGTTCAATAAGAATGTATCAAACAGTGCAGTACATGATTCAATCATGAATGTACACAACAAAACTCAAATTACTCATGCAAGGCTCAATTGTGTACTTAAAGATTCAAGGTGTGACACACCATTACCAAAGATTCTCAAGCTCGCGGTACTTGCTTCAAATGCAAGTTCAGGTTCAACAAAAGCATTTTGATGCCCTCACACAAATGATGATTCCATTCTCACACACAAAGGTATAATCAATTAAAGTTCAGGAATCATATACAACGCTCACTCTCACAAAGAGGAAAACAATGCATGCTTTCACCCATTGGTTTTCTCGTATTTTCCAGTCAACATTTGTTTAAGCTTTCTCAGGATCAAAAAGGTCTTTACAAGGCTTGTAATGGGGCTTAGTGCAAAGGTATGGTCATTTGGGCTTAGTGACTACGATCCTCATGTAATGTGGTATCTTTAAAATTTCCTTTTCTTCTGCTTCATCTTTCTCTTTAGTGTTCATAAGTCATCCCATTATTCACTTTCCCATGGTGTATCGGAAACCCAATTTCCTTTGTAATTTATTCCACAACTTTCTTTTTCATTTCTTTTCTTTTTTCTTTTTCTACTTTTCTTTTCTTTTATGTTTCGCAACACCATGGGTTAAGGGAGACTTTCCTTGCTCATCTTGACTTTTCCTTTTTCTCTCACCACACCCCCAACTTAGGCTTTTGGCCAAAGTTGGCTATTTCAATCAAACCAACAATCATGAGGATTAAGGGAGATAGATCTAAAAGGTATAGTCTTCATCTAGTTTCTTCCAAAGAAGGTTAAGGCTCAAGGGGTGTTCAAGCGAGGTTCACAAACTCACGGGTAGGCCACAAAAGATTTATACGTCAAATTGGATCACACTCTTTAAAGTTGCCTAAGATCATCTCAAGAGCAAGTATTACTTAATCAACTGGACTAACGGGGTAAATTCTCGGTGTATTCATGCATGGTTCAAAGTAAGCTCATCAAACAAGGCATCGACACTAAAGTCAAACAAAACTATACATTTTTTCTAGTGTGCAACGGTCATCACAAGAGAATCAATTTAATACATGGCTAAGCACATCGAGTTGTAAGAATTCACATATTGTCTATGCAATTCGTTTGGTCTCATCGTAGCCGTACCTTCATGTTTGTTCGATTCCAAGCGCAATTCAAGTCTTTGGTATTCATTGAGACCGACACTCAAATTTGCTAATGAACAGCCACATTCAAGTGTATACAACGGGTAACGAAAATGTGCGAAAATTTTTAAAATTTTTCGGAAGAGTCGAAGTCATTTTACAATTTCAAACCAAAGAGTAAGCAATAAGATCAAACATCCACGATAAGTAGATAAAGCAATTTAACTAGAATAACCCAAATATATACACAAAAACATAAATAATCTTAGTCGCACAAAAGGTAGGCTTCACCCCACCATAACACAAAGACTATTTGTCATCAAATGCATATAACAATAATTCAAGGGTCAAATTAGAGAATGACAAAGAGAGGGCTAGAGAATAATTCTGGTGACGCAGTTGCTCCATCTGTTGGGGAGGCATGTTCCTTCTTGCAACTTTATGTCTGGCTATATCTGCTACTTCGAGTCATAGTCCTTTATCAAACTTTGCATTACAAGGAAGGCGAGGTGGGGGACGTTAAGCGGTCCACTGAGTGGTTCTACTAGCCATACACAACTATGCTAAGCAACCCAATGCACTTATTTTTAACCCACGTTCTCGAAGGATTGATAGCCATCCTTTTGCGCTAGCCAATTTAGAGTGCAATCTATGTTCTGAGAATAACTTGACAACTAAAACACTTAGGTAATATCAGAACATATAGGCATTAGTGTGTGAAGATGCAGTTCGAGGAATGAGAGCATGTAAAAGTGGATTTGTTTGAAAATTTAAAACCTTTGGCTAGCAAAGTGTCGAGTTCATCTCCATTCGGTGACAACATCTTGATTTCTGCATCAGTCAGTGTTTCGTCGAATAATTGTTTATTTCGCCGAGTTTTACAAAACTTCCTAACAAACTTGGAAGTTCAAACGGCGGTGAACTTCGGGGTCGCAGATATAGTTGACGATTTGCCAAGACTCTGTTGAGTTCACAGAGTTTTACAGACTCTAACTTTTGAGGATATGTTGAGTCAAATGACGGATAAGGTTGGGTCGCCAACTTCTTCGGCAACTCGCCAATTGGGCCTGCTGCTTGCCATCTTGCACGTTTCACTCACTTTCCATACTTCGACCTACTCAAACAACACACCATTATTTCTTCAAGCAAAAATAAAGCGGTAAAACCTTGGGTTGGCTCATAAGAAGAGCCTTATTTAACGTCATGGCACGACGCAACTCCTTACTCAAGTTCCATTAGTGAGGTTTGCCTCACTTTCATGAGTCTACCCTTCTTTTGGCTCTGGGTGAGAGAAGAAAATGCATGGTCCATTTGGGATCTTTGCGATCATTCACACTCATTATTCTTGTTTCAACACACAAACAAGCAAAACAAAACTAAAAATTAAGTTAGTAAACTACGACTAAACAAAGCAAAATTCTACTCTACTAATAATTCTCAAGTAACACTAGTCCCCGACAGCGACGCCATTTTGATGTTTGCGTAATCAATGATACGTCTTACAGTTCGGGTGTCTACGATCGTGCAATAGTATAGTAACCCAACCAAGGGTTGGGGTCATGTCCCAATGGAGTGGTTTTGAGAATTAATAGAAAATTAGAATTTCGTTCTAATTAGTCGTAGCCAAAGAAGTTAACGAATAAAAACATAGTAAATAAATGGGGTGACACAAAAGTGTCAAATATCAAATGGTGGTTTTGTCACAAGTAAGCTAAAATTAGCGAAATCAACAAGGAAATCTAAGCAATGAGAGGGAGAATCTTGAGATGTGACCAGAATACGGGTTAATCCAAATTATTTGGTACATGCTTTCAATAGAAAATTTATAGAGTAATAGTGACTAGTCGAATCTTTATTTGGGAATAAGTTCTCTCCCACGAAAATTACCCCGTTTGAAATGGGTTCCTCTCGGACACCCACTTACCGCATGAAGACCAGCCTACACCATACCCCACTCACTCTCTCGAGCTGAGTGTTAGGATATGGGACTAGGGCTCACCCTTTAGGGCTGAGTCTCATGTTGACCCACTCTTTAGGCCATCAATGTAGTGGTCTTGGTTTCGCGACTTCTCTCTCGAGCAAGCCGAAAACGCATGAGGGAACCTGTATTTGCAACTACAAATCCATTATATTCAACAACAACTACAAGATGGAATCACCATTAAACTACATTTAATCTATCAGCAAGAAAGACCCAACAATTATCTTAACCCGTATTCGCTAAATCACACCCAAAGAATTGGGGTTTTTAGCCACACATCAAGAGATAGAAATTTATACCTAAATGAGCTTCAATTCAAATGGGTATGGCGATTTAAGTCTTGTAACAGGCCAAGTATGAAGAATCCAAGAGACCCAAGTCCAAATCCTTGGAGATGAAACCCTTTTCTTCGTCAAGTCTTCAAAACCCTCTCAAACTCAGAGCAAAAATATGTGAAGCTAATATTCTCTTTGTGAAAATTATAATATATGTTCTGCCCTAAAACTAAAAAAGCTAACTAGTATTTATAGTTATAACAGATTTGTGCTGCAGTGGATCGGTCAGCGTCATTAGTAGGAATCGCCGATCAGCTAGACGATTCGCCCTTTGGTGTAATTCATCGCCGTCTTGTACCAGCCTTCAGCATCGTCGTGCACTGGGTTATTGGGAGGCATGGTACTGTTTGACGGAACTGCTCGGCGATGCGTCGACTGCTCCCTTTTTTAGGTGACTTGATCATTTTCTTCAGGGCTCAGCACACTGGAACAAAAGGCAAGTAAGACCCTTCGGCGACTCGCCAAGTGGACTCGGTGATCCACATGCCTTCATTTCTTCGTTCTTTTTAGCCTTTTCGTTCCTTTTTGCTACGTGGTGTTTATGTTGTACTTAAAACTTCAAATACCTTAAAATTAAGAGTTTTCATCAGATATTGAGATAAAAGAAGCATTTGAGGACACAATTTCTACTAAAATATAACCCTAAATGAGTCCAATTTGTGGACTCATCAACACCCCAAATTAAACTTTTGCTTGTCCTTAAGGGAAACTCAAGTTCAGTAGTTCAATAAGAATGTATCAAACAGTGCAGTACATGATTCAATCATGAATGTACACAACAAAACTCAAATTACTCATGCAAGGCTCAATTGTGTACTTAAAGATTCAAGGTGTGATACACCATTACCAAAGATTCTCAAGCTCGCAGTACTTGCTTCAAATGCAAGTTCAGGTTCAACAAAAGCATTTTGATGCCCTCACACAAATGATGATTCCATTCTCACACGCAAAGGTATAATCAATTACAGTTCAGGAATCATAAACAACGCTCACTCTCGAAAAGAGGAACACAATGCATGCATTCAACCATTGGTTTTCCCGTATTTTCTAGTCAACATTTATTTAAGCTTTCTCAGGATCAAAAAGGTCTTTACAAGACTTGTAATGGGGATTAGTGCAAAGGTATGGTTATTTGGGCTTAGTGAATATGATCCTCATGTAATGTGGTATCTTTAAGACTTCCTTTTCTTCTCCATCATCTTTCTCTTTAGTGTTCCTAGGTCATCCCATTATTCACTTTCACATGGTGTATTTGGAAACCCAATTCTTTTGTACTTTATTCCACAACTTTATTTTTTATTTCTTTTGTTTTCTCTTTTTCTACTTTTCTTTTCTCTTATGTTTCGTAACACCATGGGTTAAGGGAGACTTTCCTTGCTCATCTTGACTTTTCCTTTTTCTCTCATCATACCCCCAACTTAGGCTTTTGGCCAAAGTTGGCTAATTCAATCAAACCAACAATCATGAGGATTAAGGGAGATGGATCTAAAAGGTATAGTCTTCATACAGTTTCTTCCAAAGAAGGTGAAGGCTCAAGGGGTGTTCAAGCGAGGTTCACAAACTCACGGGTAGGCCACAAAAGAGGTATACGTCAAATTGGATCACACTCTTTAAAGTTGCCTAAGATCATCTCAAGAGCAAGTCTTACTTAATCAACTGGACTAACGGGGTAAATTCTCGGTGTATTCATGCATGGTTCAAAGTAAGCTCATCACCCAAGGCATCAAAACTAAAGTCAAACAAAACTTTACATTTTTGCTAGTGTGCACCGGTCATCACAAGAGAATGAATTCGATACATGGCTAAGCACAGCGAGATGTATAGAATTCACATATTGTCTATGCAACTTCGTTTGTACTCATCGTAGCCGTACCTTCATGTTTGTTCGAATGCAGGCACTATTCAAGTCTTCAGTATTGATCAAGACCGTCGCTCAAATTTGCTAATGAACATCCACATTCAAGCGCATACAAGGGCTGGCGAAAATGTGTGAAAATTTTTAAAATTTTTCGGAAGGGTAAAAATCATTTTACAATTTCAAACGAAACATGAAGTAATAAGCTCAAACATCCACGATAAGCAGATAAAGCAATTGAACCAGAATAACCCAAATATATACACAAAAACATAAATAATCTTAGTCGCACAAAAGGTAGGCTTCGACCCACCATAATACAAATACTATTTGTCATCAAATGCATATAACAATAATTCAAGGGTCAAATTAGAGAAAGACAAAGAGAGGGCTATAGAATAATTATGGTGACGCAGTTGCTCCATCTGTCGGGGCAACATGTTCCTTCTTGCACCTTTATGTCTGGCTATATCTGCTACTTCGAGTCATAGTCCTTCAACAAATTTTGCATTACAAGGAAGGCGAGATGGGGGACGTTAAGCGGTCCGGTTAGTGGTTCTACTAGCCATACACAACTTTGCTAAGCAACCCAATGCGCTTATTTTTAACCCATGTTCTCGAAGGATTGACAGCCACCCTTTTGCGCTAGCCAATTAGGAGTGCATTCCATGTTTCAAGTACAACTTGATAACTAAAACACTTAGGTAATATCAGAACATATAGACATTAGTGTGTGAAGATGCAGTTCGAGGAAAGAGAGCATGTAAAAGTGGATTTGTTTGAGAATTTAAAACCTTTGGCTAGCAAAGTGTCGAGTTCATCTCCATTCGGTGACAACAACTTGATTTCTGCATCAGTCGGTGTTTCATCGAATAATTATTTATTTTGCTGTGTTTTACAAAACTTCCTAACAAACTTGGAGGTTCAAATGGCGGTGAACATCGGGGTCGCAGATTTGGTTGGTGATTCGCCAAGACTTTCTTGAGTTCACCGAGTTTTACAGACTCCAACTTTTGAGGATATGTTGAGTCAAACGATGGATAAGGGTAGGTCACTGACTTCTTCGGCCACTCGCCAACTTGGCCTGCTGCTTGCCATCCTGCACTTTTCACTCACTTTCCATTGTTCGACCTACTCAAACAACACACCATTATTTCTTAAAGCAAAAATAAAGCGGTAAAACCTTGGGTTGCCTCCCAAGAAGAGCCTTATTTAACTTCATGGCACAACGCAACTCCTTACACAAGTTCCATTAGTGAGGTTTGCCTCACTTTCATGAGGCCACCCTTCTTTTGCCTCTGGGTGTGAGAAGATAACGCTTGGTCCATTTGGGATCTTTGCCATCATTCACACTAATTCTTCCTGTTTCAACACACAAACAAGAAAAACAAAACAAAAAATTAAGTTAGTAAACTATGACTAATCAAAGAAAAATTCTACTCTACTAATAATTCTCAAGTAACACTAGTCCCCGGCAGCGACGCCATTTTGATGTTTGCGTAATCAATGATACGTCTTACAGTTCGGGTGTCTACGATCATGCAATAATATAGTAACCCAACCAAGGGTTGGGGTCGTGTCCCAATAGAGTGGTTTTGAGAAAAAATAGAAAATTAGAATTTCATTCTAATTAGTTGTAGCTAAAGAAGTTAACGAATAAAATCATAGTAAATAAATGGGGTGAAACAAAAGTGTCAAATATGAAATTGGGGTTTTGTCACAAGTAAGCTAAAATTAGCGAAATCAACAAGGAAATCTAAGCAGTGAGAGAGATATTCTTGGGATGTGACCGGAATATGGGTTAATCTAAATTATTGGGTTCATGCTTTCGATAGAACATTTATAGAGTAATAGTGACTAGGCGAAGCTTTATGTGGGAATAAATTCTCTCTCGAGCTAATTACCCCGTTTCAAATGGGTTAATCTCGGACACCCACTTGCCGCATGAAGACCAGCCTACGCCTTACCCCACTCACTCTCTCGAGCTGAGTGTTAGGATATGGGACTAGGGCTCACCCTCTCATGTTGAGCCTCATGTCGACCTACTCCTTAGGCCATCAATGTAGTGGTCTTTGTTTCACGACTTCTCTCTCGAGCAAGCCAAAAACGCATGAGTGAACATGTATTTGCAACTACAAATCCATTATATTAAACAATAACTACAAGATGAAATCACCATTAAACTACATTTAATCTATCAGCAAGAAAGACCCAACAATTATCTTAACCCGTATTCGCTAAAGTACAGCCCAAGAATTGGGGTTTTTAGCCACACATCAAGAGATAGAAATCTATACCTAAATGAGCTTCAATTCAAATGGGTATGACTATTTAAGTCTTGTAACAGGCCAAGTATGAAGAATCCAAGAGACCCAAGTCCAAATCCATGGAGATGAAACCCTCTGCTTCATCAAGTCTTCAAAATCCTCTTAAACTCAGAGAAAAAAATATGAGAAGATAATATTCTCTAAGTGAAAATTATATTATATGTTCCGCCCTAAAACTAAAAACTCTAACTAGTATTTATAGTTCTCACAGATTTGTGTTGCAGTGGATCGGTCGCCGTCATTAATAGGAATCGCCGATCAACTCGGGGATTCGCCCTTTGGTGTATTTCATCGCCGTCTTGTACCAGCCTTTAGCATCATCGTGCTCTGGGTTATTGGGCGGCATGGTACTGTTTTGCGGAACTACTCTGCGATGCGTCGACTGCTCCCTTTTTTCGCCGACTTGATCCTTTTATTCCGGGCTCAACACACTGGAACAAAAGGCAAGTAAGACCCTTTGGCGACTCGTCAAGTGGACTCGGTGATCCATAGGCCTTCATTTCTTCATTCTTTTTAGCCTTTTCGTTCCTTTTTGCTACGTGGTGTCTATGCTTTACTTTAAACTTGAAATACCTGAAACTTTAGAGTTTTCATCAGATATTGAGATAAAAGAAGTATTTGAGGACACAATTTCTACTAAAATATAGCCCTAATTGAGTCAAATTTGTGGACTCATCAACACCCCAACTTAAACTTTTGCTTGTCCTTAAGTAAAACTCCAGTTTAGTAGTTCAATAAGGATGTCTCAAACAGTTTAGTACAAGATTCAATCATGAATGTAGACAACAAAATTCAAATTACTCATGCAAGGCTCAATTGTGTACTTAAAGATTCAAGTTGTGACACACTATTACCAAAGATTCTCAAGCTCGCAGTACTTGTTTCAAATGCAAGTTCAAGCTCAACAAAAGCATTTTGATGCCCTCACACAAATGATGTTTCCATTCTCAAACACAAAGATACAATCAATTAAAGTTTAGGAATCAGATACAACGCTCACTCTCATAGAGAGGAACACAACGCATGCTTTTAACCATTGGTTTTCCCGTATTTTCCAGTCAACATTTGTTTAAGCTTTCTCAGGATAAAAAAGGTCTTTACAAGGCTTGTAATGGGGCTTAGTGCAAAGGTATGGTCATTTGGGCTTAGTGACTACGATCCTCATGTAATGTGGTATGTTTAACACTTCCTTTTCTTTTGTACTTTAGTCCACAACTTTCTTTTTCATTTCTTTTCTTTTCTCTTTTTCTACTTTTTTTTTTCATATATAGAGGATTTTCACGTTTCGCAACACCATGGGTTAAGGGAGACTTTCCTTTCTCATCTTGACCTTTCCTTTTTCTCTAACCACACCCCCAACTTAGGCTTTTGGCCTAAGTTGGCTAATTCAATCAAACCAACAATCATAAGGATTAAGGGAGATGAATCTAAAAGGTATAGTCTTCATCCAGTTTCCTCCAAAGAAGGTTAAGGCTCAAGGGGTGTTCAAGCGAAGTTCACACACTGACAAGTAGGCCACAAAAGAGGTATACGTCAAATTGGCTCACACTCTTTAAAGTTGCCTAAGATCATCTCAAGAGCAAGTCTTACTCAATCAACTAGACTAAAGGGGTAAATTCTCGTTGTATTCATGTCTGGTTCAGAGTAAGCTCATCACACAAGGCATCGACACTAAAGTCAAACAAAACTATACATTTTTGCTACTGTGCAACGGTCATCACAAGAGAATCAATTTGATACGTGGCTAATCACAGTGAGATGCAAAGAGTTCACATATTGTCTATGCAACTTCGTTTGGTCTCATCGTAGTCGTACCTTCATGTTTGTTCGATTGCCAACATTATTCAAGTCATCGGTATTGAACGAGACCGAAACTCAAATTTACTAATGTACAGTCACATGCAAAAAAATTTAAAATTTTTCGAAAGGTTCAAAATATTTTTAAAATTTAAAACCAAAGAGGGAGCCATAAGATCAAACATCCACGATAAGCAGATAAAGTAATTTAACCGGAATAACCCAAATATATACACAAAAACATAAATAATCATAGTCACACAAAAGGTAGGCTTCACCCCACCATAATACAAAAACTATTTGTCCTCAAATGCATATAACAATAATTCAAGGGTCAAATTAGAGAAAGACAGAGAGGGCTAGAGAATAATTCTGGTGACGCCGTTGCTCCATCTGTTGGGGCGGTATGTTCCTTCTTGCAACTTTATGTCTGGCTATATCTGCTACTTCGAGTCATAGTACTTCAAAAAAATTTGCAATGCAAGGAAGGCGAGGTGGGGTACGTTAAGCGGTCCACTGAGTGGTTTAGCTAGCCATGCACAACTTTGATAAGCAACCAAATGCGCTTATATTTAACCCACGTTCTCGAAGGATTGACAGCCACCCTTTTGCGCTAGCCAATTTAGAGTGCAATCTGTGCTTCGAGCACAACTTGATAACTAAAAAATTAGGTAATATCAGAACATATAGACATTAGTGTGTGAAGATGTAGTTGGAGGAATGAGAGCATGTAAAAGTGGGTATGTTTGAGAATTTAAAACCTTTGGCTAGCAAACTATCCAGTTCATGTTTATTCGACGACAACATCTTGATTTCTGCATCAGTCGGCATTTCACCGAATAATTTTTATTTCGCCGAGTTTTACAAAACTTCCCAACAAACTTGGAGGTTCAAATGGCGGTGAACATCGGGGTCGCAGATATGGTTGGCGATTTGCCAAGACTTTCTTGAGTTCATCAAGCTTTACAAACTCCAACTTTTAAGGATATGTTGAGTCAAACGGCGGAAAAGGGTCGGCGACTCGCCAACTGGGCCTGCTGCTTGCCTGATATACCGTGAGTTTATGGTATTTCTAATACATTTCACTTACAAGTTGTGTGTGTCTAGGGCCTTTTTGTATTGGTTTTTATGTGTTTTTATCATATTTTGCAGGAAAGATGTTCAGGCGCGGAAGTAAAGAGAAAGCTGAAAGAAATGCAGAAATGGTGCATTCACAAAAGTGATCTACGGACCGTAGGTCCATTGACCGCCCGTAGGTGATGGCCGTAAATCAGCAGGCAAGTCATGGAAGGCAAATAAGTGAAATCTGACCAAGGGTGGAACTACGGTACCCATTGACGGTCTGTAGATTGATCTACAGACCATACTGTCGATCCGTAGATTAATACTATGAGGATTCCAGTACCTGATTTTTGAAGATTCCAAGTGTGGAGCTACAGAGGGGGATTGACAGACCGTTGATCGATCTACGGTCCGTACTGCAGTTCCGTCGTTTGCTTCAGAGAAGCTGATTGGTGTAAGTTGAAATATTTTCTAAATCCTGGCTAACGGAAGGGACTCACGGACCGTAGATCCATTGACGGTCCGTGAGTCAGTCTCGTGGAATGAAGACGCGTGCTTGAACAAACTTTCCTTAATCTGTTTCCTTTTTAACTTAGGACTTGTTTTCTATAAATAGGGGATGTAAACCTCATTTTTGGGGTTAGACATTATTATTCTAGTTTTACTTTGTGACTTGGGATATTAATTTGCAAACCTAGCAATTATTGATTTCCTCAGTTCGTTTTGAAGATTTTGGTTTTGCAATTCAAGTTGAATTTCTGGGTTTATTATTCTCTTTACGTAAGTTCATGATTTCTCTGTCTAAAACTATGAATTGTGTTCTTGCTAATATGGGTAACTAAATCCACAACTAGGGTTGTGGGAACCATGAGCGATTAACAAAGTATGAATAGTATATAAGAAATTCTTGACTAGTACTTTGCATGCATTGATAATTCTTTCGTTTAGAAGTCTTTTTAACGGTGGCCAACGTTAGAACTCACCTTGTTACTACTTGCCGGACCAAGGAGGTAATTAACAAGAAAAGAATTATCAACATAGATTTAGTGTGATACTATCTAATAG
>JAJOOR010027139.1:0-17403 GCA_036250505.1 Solanum acaule
ATAAAAATATTTGCTTTGATATAATTTTTAAATATTTCTTATACTTTTTCATAGTTTTTATCTTTTAATATATTATTTCAAGTTTGAAACTTAGAATTCTGAATAGTTCAATAAAGATTATAGTCCACAGATGTTGGTAATTATAATAAAGCTTAAATCAAAATCAAATTAATACTAATGCAAATAGAAAATCAATTCAACACTAAGAATGACAATAATATTGAATATTTATTCTTTGATTTTACATTGGTTTAGACAATTCAAATACATAATCTAATTTTATTTTTCTTTAATATTTAGTCATGTAACTAATACTTATTAAACTTATTTTAGCATGATTTAATACTTTTAAATTAGGATCATTTTCATTATGACTTGTTAATTTGAAATATTTGTTTTACGCAATTTCATTATTATTATTTTTTTGTTTGACATATTTTGTGTTATTTTCTTAAGAAACACCTTAGATAGTTGTATTTTGGTAGGACTAAAGAAATATTTGAAGTATAAGTAAATTATATGCTTGTATGAATACTTTACCGGAAAAACTCGAAAATCCGAAAAAATCCGAAAACCCGAGTTTTGTTGGTTTGGTTTGGTTTATAGATTTAAAAATCCGACATAAATGGTTTGATTTGATATTTAAAAAACCCGAAGCAACCCGATCATGTACATCCCTAGTGTTTGATATTGTAATTGTCCAGATAAACATTTTAGGAACACTAAATTTGAAAGAATTATATATCGTTTTATAATGATAATAATTAAGATCACAATTTTGGAGCTAATAGCACCTGATACAACTGTAATCTTTAATGAGTTAGACGTTTTAAAATTCTCGTATGCACCAAGAAAACAAAATATATTTACACAATAGTGGAGTAAAAATTCTCACTAAGGAATTCAGAATATTAAAAGACAAATATATGAATTTTTTTTAAAATAAAATAAAAAATATATATATATATATATGTGTGTGTGTTTGTATATGCATGAAAAAAATTATTGAACTTATGATTAATATAATTTTTTAACGAAAAAGGTTACAATATTCTGACTTCGTCTTTTCTCTCACCGACTCTCCTTTACACCGAGAAAACAAAATATTATTGTGTGGTAATTTGTCCAATGTAGAATCTGAAATGCTGCTACTTTCGGTTAGATTTACATAAATTAATTACATAAATTATATAATTTCATAAATGGTATAATTTATATCACTTTTAGTATATTTATAAAAATCTGTATCTTTTTTCAATCAAATAAATATGTTAAATCAACCAATAACCACTGCTCTCTTCTCTTATAAAAATATGTTAATCATTCTATCTTCTTATAAATATATTAATTATGTGGAATTTTAAACAGCAAATCAAATATAATATATTAATTTTATATATAAATAATTTATCTCCTAATTAACTACCAAACATAGTATATTACTTAAAGAAAATGATCTAAAGCCCCCCAACCTATATCCGAAATCTCAACTACACATTCCAACTTCACAGCTGTCCTATCACAACCCTGAACATTTTATTTGCCTATTTACTACACACTTGAGTGTTGCCCAGTCCACATAAATCAAATAAATTGTCTCACGTATTTGCACGCGCGTGTCTCCATTTACTTCAACCCCCAATTCTTATTTTTTCTCCATTTTCCTTCTAAAAACGTAAGAAACCCCAAAGAGAAGCTTTTCATCTCGTTTTCTCCATTTGAATCGAAGCATTTCTGTGTGTATTCATCCATACAAAGCTTATTCAAGTTTTCATTTGCCATTTTTAACGAATTTTGAGAAAATTTAAAATTCAAATTAGAGACCCTAAATAAGAAATTAGAGTAGATTACAAATCCTAACTTCAAGATTTAAAGTAGAAATGAACACAAACAACTAAAACCTACCTTAAATTGAAAGAAAAACGTGAAATTTTTTGTAACACCCCGACTTTTCAAAATATCTAAATTAACTCGTATCTTCATGGAAAGACAAGGAGGGTGGGTGATAAATTAAGAATGATGTGGTATGTCATATTTTAAGTGTTCAAGGGTTGTATCTAAAGTTTTGAAGTTAGGTAAGTGGCAAAATAAAAGTTGGCAAAAGTTACCGTAAATTATTTTTTAAAGATCTCTCTGAAATTTGGGTCAAATGTCTTGGATGTTTTCTCCCAATATATAAAGAGTTAGAAGGCCTATCACCCATTAAATCGAAGGCCTACGAGTCTAGTTTGCAGCGCACAAAACCCCGTATCCAACTGACATCAGAGTAAAAAGTTATGAGGTTTTACTACGGACTGCCGGGGCAGAATCTGGGCCGGGTAAAACAATGTGGTATGTCGGCTTACTCAATGTTTTAAGCCATGAAAACATTTCATTTCACTTCCAAACCAGAAAGAAAGCTTAAGAGAGGGTTCCTATGGAGTTCTTGCATGATGAAGGTTAGTTTTTGACGATTTCTACCATTAAACATTGCCCCCGTGCCTAGAAACGTGATCTCTACACGTGGCAATCATTTTTCCCTTCTATTAGTTGCGTTTGGAGCTGGTTTTTGAAGATATAAATTTGTAGTTATTGGTGTTTCTTTAAGGTTTAGACTTGGTTAACTAAAATAATCATCTCAGGACTCTTTTATGATTGTTTTTATGAATTTCTATGGATGTTTTGACAAGTTAGGGCAATATGGAAAATCTGTCGATTTAAGATTAATTATGAACTGTTTATAGGTGTGTACCAACTGTGTATATATAGTGTTTGTGAAGCTTATGACATAAGGAACAACTTTTGTGAAGGAACTACTGTCTTTCGAACGTTCATTGGAAACGTATGTTAAGGTTATTCCCTTCGTTCGACATGTTTCCTTGGAGGTAGTTAACGTTGGTGATCTTGTAGATGTAATTGTGAGTAGTTGGCTGATTGAGTGGCTATAAAGCCTCATTTTAGGGACTCATAATCAGGTAAGAACGACTTGGAGATTATTTATATATATTGTTTATAGCTAAATTGGTTGTCTTTAGCCTATTCAATTGTTTGTTGTCTCCCTTGGGGATATTGTTGTTAGTTGTTGAGCTAAGAAATGCCTATGGGGGTTATGATGTTGTCTAATAGGCCTATGTTATTTCCAAAGTGGGCTATGTGTTGCCCACGCGGCTTTATTGATGCCAAATAGTGTTATATGTTGCCTACGTGGCTAGTTTGATACCAAAGAGGGCTATGTGTTGCCTACAAAGATATGTTGATGCAAAAGAGGGCTATGTGCAGCCCAGAGCTATGATGTTGCCTAAGAGGGCTATGTGCTGCCTATAGGGCTATATCGTTGCCAAAAAGGGCTATGTGACTTCTTACAAAGACAAGGGGCTACCGATGGGGGTATGTAGATTGATTTGACACCTTCTTGGCTTATGGGGGCCTAGGTAGGTGGTATGCTGTTTGTACCTGTCGAGCTTATGGAGGCTTGGTTAGGTTGATGTTTGATCATTTTTGTATTTTTAAATTCAGTAGCGGGTTAGCATGCTTAACTAAAATTTTGATTTCCTTACATAATTACTTTTGGTGTATTATGATACTTGCTCACTTAGTCTATAGCCTTTCATACTCTGTACATTATTTTGTACTGACGCCCTATTGTCTTGGGGGCGCTGCATTCATGCATGCAGGTCTCGACAGACGACCCAGTAGACCTCCTCAGTAGCAGGATTGACTTCTATGTGATTGGCTAGCCCTTTTCCTCCGGAGCTGCCAGAGTTGGGAGGTTTGTTACCTTTTGCTGTATATATCTTTATGGCTAGGTTGGGGCCCTGTCCCGCTAATCTTTATTACTCTTAGAGGCTTGCAGACTAGTGTGTGGGGTGTATAGCTACGTTATGGCCATACTGGCCTAGGTTGTTGGTTTGCTGAAGCTTGTGAGCTGTTTGATATATTGTATTGATATATACCTCCTTTTTAGTTTTGATATAGATATCATGGTGATCTCCTAGGAGTAGTCAGTTGACAGGGGCCTTGCCGGCCAAGGGCTTAGTTTTAAGCCGAGATATACTTGTTTGTTTTCTTGATTGCGTATGGCTGTCATGTGCTAGTAGTAAATGGTTCAACAGGGTCGGCTCAGGCCTGAGTTTTGACATTAGGAGCCAATTGCGCCCTTCGAGTTTGGGGTGTGACATTTTAAAAAAAGGAACAAGGGTTAATGGTGGGGAAGAAGGAAAAATGGTTTATTTAACTTGGGGAAGATGACCATTGGAGAAGTACACTTTTTTCGTCAAAATTTAAGGCTATTGCCTCTTCTCACGCGCCTAGAGAAGGTGTTCTCACCTCCTATGACAGGTCAGCACTTAAGTGTGTAGTAAATAGACAAATAAAATGTTCAGGGGGGGTGATTGGACACTTGTAAAGTTGAAGTGTGTAGTTGAAATTTCGGGTATAGGTTGGGAAGGCTTTGAACCATTTTCTCTATTACTTATGCATGATTTAATTAGGTAAGTTATGAAAGATATTAAATCTTTGCATAAATAGTAATATCACATTTGATATCTAATTAAAAGATAAATCATTCATGTAGAAAATTAATACTTTATCTAATTTTTTATTTAGAAATCTGCATAACTAATACACATATATCTTATAAGTCATTATTTTATGCAATATAAAATGTAGAATAATTAATACATATATAACTAATATATAAATAATGCACACAAAAATTACATAATTACACGACATAACATAATCTTTAAAATCCATACCACTTGAATTAATTACAAAAATCTCCTTTTTTTTCTTCTCTCTATAGTCTATACATTGTACAATTATATTTGTGTACAATGTATCTGATACAAATATTATTATTGATACATAACTCTAATTATTTCAAACCTCACTCAATATGAATATGGTGTATAGCATGTATCTAATGAATAGGTCAATTCTCTGTGACCACCCACCGTTCACGACATCCCTTGCGTCTCGCAAGAACGACTCCTCAGTGGAGAAATAGAAGTGCTGGTCCCATTCGGTCAATTTACTTGTGCCCTAATATACAATTTATATATCGAACAAAAAAGTATGTATCTATCAATTCTAAATTTTTTGAGATTATTATAATTTTGGAAATGTAATTAATGGCGTACTCCTTTTAGACCCAACGGCTACATTATGCATTTACAACTCAATCATATGCACCACCTTCCCACTACCTAATCCACCATTTTCAGGCACAACTATATATATATAAATCATTCATCTACACCGTTTCTTATTCTTTCCTTTCTCACGAAACCCTAGAAAATTCCACAACCCCTAATTTACAGAGCCTAGATTCCCTCTCCACCGTAGAAATCTCCCATCAATTTCGCCGATAAACCCCAACTCCCTACCCTAACGCAGCTCATTTACTACAAATTTCTCTTTCTAAACCCTAGATCTGATCGATCCACATTTCTGAATTTACCTCAATTAGAAAAAAAATTGACTGATTGAGGTGGTTATCGTTGAAATTTTCACGTATGGTGGACATGGGAAGGGTTGAAACAGAGGCAATTGCCAAACCCTCCTCATCTTCATCATCATCTGCGGTGACCACATCAACATCGGTGACGGAGACGGTGAATGGCTCTCATGATTTTAAGATTAATGGGTATTCGTTGTCTAAAGGGATTGGGATTGGGAAGTATATCGCTTCCGATTCGTTTATGGTAGGTGGGTATACGTGGGCGATTTATTTCTATCCTGATGGGAAGAGTACTGAAGATAATTCAACATATGTGTCGTTGTTTATTGCTCTAGCGAGCGAAGGGACGGATGTGAGGGCGCTGTTTGAGCTGACGCTGATTGATCAGAGTGGTAAGAGTAGGCATAAAGTGCATAGCCATTTTGGGAGAGCGTTGGAGAGTGGACCGTACACTCTTAAATACCGTGGAAGCATGTGGTGAGTTTCATGTACTATACAGTGCTTGTTGTGGGTTGGTTTATGATTTTCCCTGACCCCATGATCCTTTCCCGGTGAGACTCGATTAATTGGTTAGTTTGCTCCTTGTTTGGTGGTTAGGATTTCCCGACCTCAATCCTTCCTGATTAAGGAAGTAAGCAATATACATGTTAGAACAAACTATGAACACAACTACTAGTAATTACATAGATCGAGAACACCTATATAATATTGTGAAATACGCAACAAGGAGGTGCATGCTTTTATCCGCCATAGCCCTGAACAACTGAAGATGAGCTAGACTAAGTCTTCCTCTACTTAAGATTATGACAGTTTACACCGTATGGAATGCGTCTTAGGTTAAGCCCGGAGAGGGGATCTACCCTTATATTTATAGGCTTAAAAGCCTTAACCTAGTGTGCCTCCCCATTACATGCTCATTGGTTTTCAAGAGGCCTACACTATTGCAAGCCTACACATGACAAGAAATGGATATGGACCCATATAAAATCCTCACAAATACACAACCTGTCTCTTGTCCAACAATTATTAACATTCAACCCATTTTACTAAACCTTAATAAGTTGATGTTAAGTCCACATTTAAAAAATAATCCTAACATTCTCCCACTTGGACAACATTAACCTATTATTACATTTAGTTAAATGAGTTGAATGTTAGTAGTTGTTGGACAAGACATACCGTGTTTTTGTGTGGATTCTATATGGACCTGTATCCATTACATGTCATATGTGTGGGCTGTCAATACTCAATAGTGTAAGCCTGTTAAAAACTAGTGAACCCGTAATGGGGAGACACACTAGGTTAAGGCTTTTAAGCCTATAAATATGAGGTTAGGTCTCCTCTCTGGGCTTAACCTAAGACGCATTCCCATTGAAGGTTCGTTGGTCTTAATAGTCCTACACTATTGCCAGCCCACACACATGACATGAAAGGGATATAGGTTCATATGGAATCCACACAAATACTCCGTCTGTGTCTTGTCCTACAACTACTAACATTCAGCCCGTTTTACTAAAACGTAATAATAATTTAATATTAACTCCACATTTTATAAATAATTTTAACATTACAAACTTATAATTTTTAAAAATTGAATCACAATTTTAACTTCATTTTTGAACTTGGTTTACAAATTCTTACTTCACAGTTCACATGCTTTAGTTCAATGCAATATAGTCGGTTCCTTTTTTCTCATGGTTATTTCCTTGCATTACACATATGTTCTCTTATATTTTCCATCTGGTCTTTTATTGGTTAAAGAATCACCCTTTGATTGTGCTTTCTGCTTAAATGTCGACAAACCTTGACACATTTCTTAGGCATTTTTGGTTTGGCAACACCTTTCTAAACAATCCATGTGTTTTACTGATCATATTCTTTCCTCACTGACTTGAGGATTTTCCTTCCTTTTCATTTTTCCATTTTGATTATATGTGACACAAAGTTAAAGATTTTATGTATATGGTTGTATAATAAATGACAAATATTATCATAGTAATGAAGTGACCAAAATGTTTACTTTTTCCTATGTGCTCAGCTCAAAGTTAGACTCTTGAAGATTTTCTAGTACTGGCTAGTGACACCTACTCTGCCTCCTTCAAATATATGGGCTTCTGTTGTGATACACTTGTGCTTTTGTGACAACCAAGTGTTTTAATCATGTCTTTATGTATAGATTTGCTTAACTTTTACTATAAGAAACTGCAGGCAGCATTATCCTTGCACGACTCATTAGTCATCGTCTCCATAACCTTTACATGCTTATTCAGTCTTATTCTTGTAACTTCTATTTACATTACTCGACTTAAGAAATGGCGTACTGTTTGTGTTTCATATGAGCTTTTGAAGTCTGTTGATGCTTGGTGGTGGTTTTCTTGTAGATTGAAATTCTTAGCTAGAATTATAGCATTTCAGTTTTAATACCAGAATATTCACTAGCAAGATTTGACTTAAAAGTTTTTAATTCACATCTTAACTTCTCTAGCATTGTTTTGGAACATTCCTTTTATTCAACATGCAGCATGTAATAATCTACATGACCGAATTTGGGTTCTGCAGGGGATATAAGCGATTCTTTAAAAGAACTGCTTTAGAATCATCAGACTACCTGAAGGATGATTGCCTTCAAGTTCATTGCTGTGTTGGTGTAGTGAGGTCTCGCACCGAAGGACCTAAAACTTTCTCCATCCCTCTATCTCCATCAGATATTGGACTGCATTTTGGACAGCTCCTTGAAAGTGGAAAGGATACTGATGTGAGTTTCGACGTTAATGGAGAGGTATTTACTGCTCACAAATTGGTACTTGCTGCAAGGTCACCTGTGTTCAGAGCACAACTTTTTGGTCCAATGAAGGATCAAAATACAGAGCATATAAAAGTAGAAGACATGGAAGCCCCAGTTTTTCAGGTCAAAGCCTTGTACTACCTCCCACCCTTTCCTGCCCTTATCTTTATTTGACTGCTTGTAGTGTACTATCATTAACACAATCTGTAAGTTTTCAAGATACCACCTGCTGAACTTAATAATCTGCAAAGCTATACTACTACAGAACTTCTCATCCGTCTATTATCTCAGCTGTCATTGCTTCTGCTGTCACAGTGTGATCAGACAATTTTTTAAATGCTCCATTTCTTTGTTAATTTTCTGCCTCTTTCTTTTAGGCATTAATCTGATCCTTACTTTTAGGCATGATCAATGTTCTTAAAGTCTCACTCGAGGCTCTTTTAAGTCTTGAGGTTAAATACAACATAAGTTACGCATTTTGCCTCCCTTTTGGTGCTGTTCCAGTGTAGGCACCAAGGCGCTGAAGGTGCACATCATTGTGTATTTACTATATATTGGCTTGGGTGATACATCAAATCACAATAAATTATTATGGATGTATTTGTATGGTTAGGAGTAGGAGAATATAAATACATAAAATTTATCTTTACATTTGATTTAGAAATTTAAGTTCGGTTTTGAACTTGATTTATAATTTTTGTTCACATATTATTAGTGTAGTTGTTCTAATTCCTTTTTATATAATTGTTGTTCAAGTTTATATTTACTTTTTCCTGGCATTACATATTTATTTATTTTTCTTCATTTTTTTTAATTTCTTAAGAACCCGAAGCTGTTTAATTTTGTTATGATATCAACAACAAGCTAAGTCGCTGAAAGGATGCAGATAGAGAAGCCATACCTGGAGTTCATTTTTGCACTAAAACTTTTTTTTTTTGGTTGCAATTTTGATGTGACATTCTCTCTTTTCATTTAACGTTGTGATTTAATTTTGCGTTATTTGCTTAATTCTCGTGTATGTTGATGACAGACTCTTCTTCATTTCATGTACTGGGACGTACTGCCGGACATGGAAGAACTCACAGGGTTGAACACAAAATGGGCATCAACCTTGATGTCCCAACATCTGCTTGCGGCAGCTGACTGTTATGGGTTAGATAGGCTCAGGTTGCTCTGTGAGGCTAACCTGTGTGAGGAAGTTGCTATTAACACTGTTGCAACCACTTTAGCCCTGGCTGAACAGCACCATTGTTTCCAGCTGAAATCTGTCTGTCTCAAATTTGTTGCCATGCCAGAAAATCTAAGAGGTGCTCTTTTATCTCCTAATCAACTTATGTTAAAATGTTGCATCAAAGTTGGGATTCAGTTCAATTATTTGGTTCAAGTACTTTAGTTTTTGTGGTAAGTTTACATTTATACTTTTGTCACCATGATCTACAAATAATCTCTACCAAGTATAACTCTTAGAAGATTTAATTCCCCTTTTTAAATTTTTTCTGTAATTGATGTGTTTAATGCGTGTTTAATCTTTCTTAGGTGAAATTTTAGAAGTTCTAATCGCATTTTCAACAATTCTCTTTATGTACTGCTAAAAGTATTGTCCCAAATGTCTGGCTACCGTTGCAGTCTAATATTTAGTATTCCCTGAAATGAAACTCTATTGTTTGTCCTTATTCTAAAGGGGTTCAGCTTTAGGCCCAACAAGGAAAAAAAGTGAAAGAGGGCTTGCTACTCTACAGTTTGTTGTTGTCATTTGTCAACTGGGGGTCATGGAATTAACTTGATTGGTCAACCAAATAGGTCTCAAGGCCATACTTACAATACTTTCTTTAAAGGTCCATCACCTGCCCTCTCCCTCCATTTTTTTTGCAGCTGTTTTTACTGGAATTGGCTATGAGAGGTGTTTCTGATTGACCTCATTTGCTTGTTTTGAATGTGTTGATGCCCTCCTAAAAGTGATTTTGCTGCCAAAAGCACTTTTTGGAAGTAAATTCACAATGTAATTAAATGTGGGGGAATTTCTTACTGCTTCTTTAGAAATTGTTGTTTCCATGCATATGGTTGAATTGAAGCATTGTTCTACAAAAGTGAATTTTCATCTGGCTCATACAAGTGTCTGAGTTATCTTATTAATCGGTATTGATCATATAATCCTTTTTTATGCAGCTGTAATGCAAACAGATGGTTTTGACTATCTGAGAGAAAGTTGTCCTCATGTCCTCACAGAACTGTTGGAGTATGTTGCTAGGGTAAATGAACATTCTAGCATCACCAACAAGCTAGGGAATGGGCTTGTCCTTGACGGCGGTGATTTCAATGGGCGACGCGTGAAACAAAGATTGTAGTTGAAGTTGTAACTTCATGATGCAGGCTGTAGTTTGACATAGATGTAAATTTGGGTCTGTCAGTGTCATTGCTATTGTTGTAATCATCTATATATTATCTTGTTCCTAGTAATGTTTATTTGTGTATGGTTCTTGCTACTTGAGGGTCTTGATAGACAGCTTCTAATTCTTTGTCCATAAGGTTCTCTTTTACTTCAGTTATTTATTTGTTATTTTGGCCCTTGATTTTTCAGCTGAACAGGTAATTTATTTGCTTTATTTGGTGTATTGTCATTCCATATTTAATTAGGTCTGCATGAATTTTTTTGTATGTCATTTTCTTAGGTTTATTAAGTGGCTAAGAGATCTTAATTTCTCCAAATGTTTTTGGCCTTAGCTGAATTTTGAACCAAGCACCTCATAGTTTTACACTAACTTTATTAATTCAGAACCTTGAATCTCATCATTTTTTGTGCTTTCTCTTCTCTATCAACAGTTTCACTTCACTCCAGTAGTTTTTATTTCAATAAAAGAGAAAACAATAAATTTGCATCAAAAACCCAAAGCTTTTTAAATATTATATATATAAAAAAACAATCATTTAGTCTTTTCTTATGTTTAACATTTCCTTTGTTCCAATAAAGAAAAATAAAACAAAACAAATTCCGAGGGTTCTTTTTCTCTTTTCCTAGAATTTCAGGGGTTAGGGGTACGAGGTCAATTACATTAATTTTTGGTTGAGTTATGATGAAAGGAAATAAAATGTTGAACATATTGTAGTGTATTACTCCCTTAGTTCCTAATTACTTGCCCATTTTTGAATTGACACATCTATTAAGAAAACAATTATTGACATAGTGAGTTTATCATTTTATCTCTATTAATTATGAAGTGAATGAATTAAAAACTTAAATTTTTTAAGAACTTCTACATTTTTCAAAGTAATTAATTGAGGGTATAATAGGTAAAAAAAAATTGTCCTTTTTTGTCAAAATAGATAAGTAATTAGGGACAACTAAAAAAGAAAAAGTGGACAAGTAATTAAGGACAAAGGGAGTGGTTGGGAAATTTTAAGATTATCTTCTCATCATATTGATATAATTTTTTTTCAATTTATAGTACTTTTCGTATAGTTTTTAAAGATCTAAAATTAATTTTAAAATATAAAATTAATGTAATCTAATTTAACTTTGGAAATTAGTCAAATTGACTCTCGAAAAACGCAACATAACAACTATAAGAAAGGAGTATGTCCGAGCTTGTTCGTATTAATTTATTATACCTAAATAATTCTAATAGGTGTGACATGATTGAACGTCTATCTATCTCATCACACTCCCTTACTTCTATAACGGCGGACGAAAGAAATAGATGAGAGCAATAACAAAAAAGTAGCAGAAGATCTTCCAGTAATAAATTCGATTGTTTGATTAAAATTATTTTCTAAATTCTTTTATAAAGTTTCTTATTATTTGAAGAAAAATTGATATAGTTAAATTAACTTTTGATCTATCTTAGGAAAAAATAAATAAATAAGTATTATATAAATTAAATAAAAATTGAAGTATTTTCAAATAAATATCATACACATATATATAGGTTTTCAAGCAAATTGAGTCCAAATTCGGACGCAGCTAAAGTAGTCTCCCCTTTCAGCTGTACGACGCACTTCCACCTCCGGCGAAGTCGAACTGTAAGTTCTCCTCTTTAGATATCTCTGTAACAAGAAAAAAACCCTAATTCTTCCTTCTAATAGTACTGAATTTCTGTTTTTGTTGCCATGTTTTGTACTGCTACACACCCTAAACAAATCCTCGACTTCGATTTCTCAAGTTCCTTTGTGTTTTTTTTTTTCTTTTTGCGTCTTAGGTAATAGATTGCTTTTTAAGTTGTGATGGTGTCTATTATGCTGGAAATAATCAAGTTTTGTTGATATTTAAGATTAGGAGAAATAAATAATTCCGTGAAAGATGCTTTGTTTTTTCCAGAATTTGGGATTATAGGAAGTAAAAAGTTACAGTTGATTTCATTCCCTAATCAGCGGAAACAAGTATTTGGATAACATCCCCTTTATATGCAATTAAGTCTAAACAAATGGGATTTTAAGGTGTGTATAGTGTGCTATTTTGAGTTTTAGTTTATAGGTTGGGGGCAAGGGTTCGGGGTGGTAAGGGGGTTAAGGGAGATGATGGGCGGAGAGTAGGGTCTTGGAGCATAGGGATGTTGACGAGGAAATCCATAGAGCTCTTGAGGATTCTCAAGAAGTGGAGGGTAACTTGTGCGTGATTTATGTCCAAAGGGCGGGTCAGAGACGGATTTCTCAGTTATCAAAAAAAAAAAAAAAAAAAACTTGTGCGTGATTTAATACCTGCATATCTCACCTCCAAACCCCTCACAGTATTATGAGCTTTTATAATATCTTACAGTTTTTTTTTTTGAAGCAGATAGCTGCCAAGGATTACAGAGAACAGTGTGATACTCCCTAAGAGATAAAAATGGTATTGTTTTCTGATCCATCTTTCTTAATGTTCTATGTTCCTCGCTATTCACGCCTAATTTGTATATAATTGGTGTCTGCTTTGTTTTCTTCAATTGTTCTAGAGTAGAAAGTTTATTTACCTTATTTGATCAATTCTGATTTGAGTTTTTTTCTCATGAATTTATTTGGTCTATGTTCTAACTTGGTTTTGCCCCTGGCCCACTGTGTTTTCCAGTTGTTTTTCTCATACTTCAAGGATCTGGTGGGCAGGGAAGTGACTGTGGAACTGAAGAACGATTTGGCTATTCGAGGAACACTACATTCAGTTGATCAGTACCTCAACATTAAGCTTGAAAACACGAGGGTTGTTGATGAGGACAAGTATCCCCACATGGTAATTCCTCATTATTTCTCTTGTATCTTTGTTCTTCGTATTTTCTATTGTTGATTTTATCTGTGAAAATATGGTTTATTGCCTATATTTAGTTTGGAGATGCATTATATCTTGCCTCTCTTTCACCTTCTCTTTTTGTGTGTATACGATCTGTTGAAAACCTCTGTTTTTGGCTTTTCCTTTCTCAATTCAAGAATTCTTGAATTAGTTGTTTATGCTTTTGTGGTATGCAATAAAACAAGTGGATATTTTCTCTTCCATAGTACTCCAGAGTTGTGAACCCGATATTTTTGCTGGAAACTACTAATGTTGATTGTATATGTGAATCGAGAAGGTCAATGTGATGTATTAACTTCTCTGTGTGTATATGATTCTGGCAACTAATGCTCATTGTGATATGGGATCCTTAGTCTATATGGGGATGAGTTTTTCCTATCACTACGACTATGATTATCTGCGGCTTTCACCTAGAATTGTTTAAGCTCAGTGTTCTATCATAGTTTTTGTTTGCTATGCTATGATCTATTCACCTTTCTGTTGTTGAATGAAGTATTAATGTTATGTAAGGAGGTCTACCTTTTCAGTCTTTGATCCTTTGGAAACTGATAATTTGTTTATTACAAGGCTAAGAAGTTGTAAGGTTGGGAATTAAATATCACTGTAGTGGTGCATTGCTGCAGAGAATCTACAGCTAACCTTAAATAGCAGATTATTAGCATGTCCTCACCTGATAGTTGCTCATAAGTCGAGACCTTGTGCTGAACCTTTGCTCTAATGCATGTGGTAGAATGAAATATGATGGGCTATGATAGCATGCGTGGAGGAATAACCCCAATAAAAATACTTGGATGAAGCTTTGGAAGTCTTAGAAGGCCCATGACAAGATCTCAAATAAGAAAGTTCAAAACAAGCTCATTGATTTTAATTGCAAAGACGAATTGCCTAGTATTGGAAGAAGAGCTCAAGCCACGGAGAATCTTTTGTCTTAGTGTTATAGCTATTTTATTGGCCGAATTGAGGTCCAAGATGAGGTAGGATATGGGGTTCAATTATCAGCCGTTGAAGGAGGTCCATATCATTTTAATTTTGGATCAATTTGGCCACCTAAATTGTGCCAAACTTGCATCCCATGAATCTCCCACTTAGGCCACATTTTACCCTAAATGGCCCAATTAGGCGTGCAAATTGATAGGAGAGTTGTTGCCCAAGTTGCTTGCAAGTTGTCTTCAAGATTCTAAGAGTTTCCTTAATTTTAGGCACTAATTAAGGGAGCCTAGCACATGGTTCCCTTGATTTTAGGAATTACTCAAACCTTCATATTTTATCTTAGTGGGATAATAACTAGGACAAAATATGAAATGTTTGACTAATCCCTAAAATAAGGGAAACCATGTGCTAGGCTGCCTTAATTACTTAGTACCTAAAATTAAGAACATCTTGAAGATAACTTGTAAGCAACTTACGCAACAACTCTCTTATCAATTTGTACACCTAGTTGATCCTTCTTGGAAAGCAAGGAAGCTCAGTTTAAGGGCTAAAATGTGCCCCAAGTAGGAGCTGTGCTAGGTGCAAGTTTGGCACATTTCAGGTGCTTAAATTTGTCCAAAAGTGCACTGGTTTGGACCTCCAAAGGCATGTTCTTCATCTTTGTCCTCAATTTGGCCCACAAAAATAGCTAAAACACTTGCGCAAAAGACCCTCCTTGGCTTGAACTCTTCTCCCAAAACTAGACACTTCCTTCTTTGCAATTGAAGCCCAATTAGCTTTGTTTTGAAGTTTCTTATTTGAGATCTTGTCATAGGCCTTCTAAGAGCTTCATCAAAGTTCTTTATTGTATTTATGCTTCCGTGGCTGCTATCAGCCTTCCTCTAGATATACTACCACATGTTTTTATGGAACTCTTTGATGAAATTCTTTTGTTGTTTCAACAGATTGAATTTGGTGTGTAGTTGCTGCCTTTGTGGTCTCACCACTTTGAACCAAAACTTATGTGATTGTGTTAATTTCCAGCATGTCACAATTCCAGTCTTATTGTCTAGGACTTCTTTTGTATCTGGTTTTCTAGAAGTACGCATTATAAATGGAGCTACAATCTCTGTCAGCCCTTACATTTTGACTAGATGCACAAATTGGAACGAGAAGCGACAATAATTGTAAGACCATAAATTATAAATGTCTAGACGATGTCAGAGAATGCAACTGGGCTTTGGCTGTTTAAGCCTCACTTGCCCTAGCCAAGCAACGCCAATGGTGATCTTCATATTCCCCCTTTCACCTTTCTGCTCTCTTCCAGCTAAGTTGGATTCCCTCTCCTTTCTCCTCGTGCATTGTTTTGCCTTTTCATTCACTCACCAGCTCACCCGCTTCTGATTTGAAGAAAACAGAAGTTCCCCTGTTCCTCGTGGGATGGGGTGGTACTCACCCACTTCCTTGTAGAGTAGGGAAAAGAGATCTAGCAAGAGCTTCCACAAGATTAATTTTATAGATTTGAATTTACAGACATTAAATGAAAGATGATGTATCATAAGAAAATGACGGTTTCTTTCCGTTCCTTGTATTTTATATGGGAAGTTATATAGACATCAACCATTCCCTATACACACTATCCCTATTCTTTTAAATATCCGTGATTTCGGTAGCAACATTCTTGCATTGATCAGGTTCTCTGAAAGTGTGCAAGAGTATGAATGATATTGAAACTATATTCCAAAGTAGATTCTACTAGTAAGTAGCAACCTGTAGTTATTGACCTAATAAATCCGACCTGACAGCTGAAAATTTGCCTTTATGCAACTAGTGATATGTGTGTTGACTATGTACCAAAAGAAAGATGTGTTGACTGCTGTATTACGATGTACATGTACACTTACGACTTACGAGCCTATGAAAATGAAAATGGAAGCTGAGAGAAGGAGTGAGAAACATGATGTAGTATGTTCCCCTTGTCTTTTCCTCCCCACTGTCATCACCCTTTCTGTTTCCCCCTCTAATATTTATGAATATTAGTACTTCTCTGATCTGAATGCTAATAGATATGTCCTATGTTTCTTTGATGGCAATAGAGGTCGGTGAGGAACTGCTTCATCAGAGGATCGGTGGTGAGATACGTGCAGTTACCTCCAGATGGAGTTGACATAGAACTGCTTCATGATGCTACGAGGAGAGAAGCTCGGGGTGGCTGAATTCTAGAGTTTGAAATTGGTCTATTCACATGTCAGCGGATAAGTCAGCAGCAGTATACTGATTTTTCTTACCAGATGCAATTTGCGTGTAGTGGTTTTCTTCATCATCTTAAAATTAGTATGCAGATGTTATGAATATTGCAATACGTGATGTGAAAACTGTTGATATGAATATTGTCCCCAAGACATTTCTGTCTTTTGACAAAATTAAGAATGTTAAAACTGAATTCAGTGTCCACCAGACCCTTCCAAATTACTTATAAGGTTTGCTGTTGTCTACTACATCTTTTTCATTGTATTCACTCTAATTACTGCAGGATTGACATAATAAGAAAAATCATAATGTGAAAGGAATCAGTAAGTAGTAACACAAAATTGTTATCTCGTATTTAGTTCTTACACACTACGTAAGAATTAGAATCATATTTTGGTAAGAGAAATACCATTCATGGAATTTGTTTTTTCTATGTTTACTAGGCAAGTCATTTTTCTTATCTTTAAAGAACTTGTTTTCTTGAAGATGATATTTTAATTATTTTAACCAACTGAACAAGAATTCAGGATTTTCTCAATTTTCCATGTGTATCAGTCCATGAATTTTTGAAAATATGATTTACCGGGTAATTTCTTGGGACCATCCGTAATGACCCGCTGAGTGATATGCATAGCCTCTGTAAGATCCACACCATTTTTTTTAGCAATTAAGGATCACGAAATAAGAATTCAGATTTAAAAAAATAAATCGTGAGCATTAGTTCATGTCATAAACTCTCCAGGGGGGGGCCCGCCCCCCCCCCCC
>JAJOOR010027140.1:0-10667 GCA_036250505.1 Solanum acaule
CCCCCCCCCCCCCCCCACCCAATGTTAGTAATCCATAAAATTAATGCCTTTAGCAGGGCACTCTTGTAACTCGATCACAGAAAATAGTGAACTGTTGGATCCATTTCAGTTGAATGTGCCTTGGATTTTTTACGTGTCATCTGTGTAGAAAAGAATGAAAATAACACTATATCAACTTGACATGCTTATTTCTTCTTCCAAAAAAACGGATCACTTTCCAACAGCAGATGGAATAAGTTACCTTGAAATGAAGCATCTGCTACTTCTGAATTATTGTCAATCACTTGTCTATTATTTTCTCCGCAAGGCAAACATGACTCTCAATTGAAGGGCATCCAGTAGTTCAAAGTCTGGTGAATATGAGATTGTTTTTGGAGAGGGTATGTTAAAGTTGTCTCTCCAGCTCCTTTTGGGTGTTTTTCTGCCCTTAATTGCAGTATCCTTACTGTCATGCTCTGTGCAGATTCACCCCATTGACAAAAAACTACAGTATCAAATTCAGAAGCTCACTTGAGATAGTGACACAGTTTCTGAGAAGTCAGTTATAAGTGAGAAGGGAATAGATACTCAGAAGGAGGACCTATTGAAGTATCGTCCAAAACTTGATATGCTTGTTCGTAAAACAAGTAACACTGCAGAGATTGGGTTTTGGTACACGACAATGAAATGACTATTTTAGTTCTTTTCTCCTCCTGTTAAAAATAGTTGGCATGATGTTTAGCAATTTTAAAAGTTGAAGTTATGATTTAACTCACTCGGTCTCCCATATGATTTCTTGAAGTGAAGAGATAGTTGAATGTTTTTTGTCTTGACCTACAGGATGGTGCTAATGTATATCGACCCCCCAAATTTGCACCTGCTTCTATGGGCGAGGAGAAGATGTCGAAGTATGAGAGAAATGAATTGAGAAGGGAAAAAAAGAGATTACGAAATGCTAAACAAAGCCCGTATATGATAGATTTGTTGAATGATCTTGAAGGAAGACCTGAAGAGGTAGTTCTCTATCTGACTATTTATACTAACTTACTTTCCTGAGCCATCCTATATTGACTATTGATCATGGTGAAAAATACAGGTAAGAGAAGTTGTTGGATCTGAAAGTAGAGAACTCACAAACTACATGGTTAAAATGGAAAAACGTGCAAAAAGAGAAGAGGAGGTGTTTAATCGTGCCCCACTTACAAAATTGGAGAAAAAGAAAATGAAACATCTGAAGAAGTCAAGAAATGGGTAAGTTCAGTAGGAAGTAGAAACAATGTGGTCGATCTTACTAACTATAAAAAGAGTCAATTTATGGTCAGTCTTTTGATCATTTCAGATATGAACTTAATCTATAGTTTGGAAGGTACTAGAAGATTAAGTGGAGCCCTGATTTTTTTTTTTCAAAATGGACTAACCGGAGGCTAGTCTCCTTTCTTTGATTGTGCTAGGTTGCTTGGGACAATCAGAAAACTTTGAGAATGGTGGCACTGGAATCAAATAACAGAAGAAGCGTAAGGTAATTGTTTAGGGAGATTGCATTACTCCTCAATTTGTTTTCTTTCAAAATCTGAAGTGCGGTTCTGCTTTAGAATATTATATATGAAATCTTGCATTAGCCATGATGTAGTAATTGTCCTAGACATATATAAATTTTGTGCATTCCCGTTTAGGTGATAAGTGATCTAGTTAATGCATAAAATGTTGATATTCTGGTATGGACACTTATTATCTTGTTTGTTACTCAGCTCAATGATTTAATTGGAAGGAAATTGTTGGCTTATGAGTTATGTGGTTATTTACAATGCTTCACAACTCTCTGCTTCTTCTGAGTATAGCGTGTATAATGAACACAATCTTAGTCACAATTAGAATGGAGCTTATTTGTAGTAGTGGTTTATCTTTTGATCTATATCCCTTTGTACATGGACATGAGTTTTATTTTGTGTGGGGAAACTTGCTGAAAATAACTGTTAATATATGTGGTATTGCAGAGAAGGAATTGATATGACTGCTGGTGTGAGTACATCAATATCCATCAATTTAGAGGCTTTAAGATTGGAATGGGTAGATGTTCCTTGGTCTCATGCAACATGTACAACTTTGTCATGATATAAATTTTTGGGGCTTTTATCGCTCTAAAATCTTGCATCGTATTCATTATTGTTGTCAGCAGTGATGTCTGAAGCCTAGATGGATAATTGAAAGCTACTTGTTGCAACGCTGAAGTGCTATGGTGGCTGTAGTTTGGTTCATAAGCATCTTATTTCTTGAAAAGTAAGGGTCAGCTAATATGTAAAATGAAGCCTCTTATGGTGGTTGTATTATCATCTTCGCATATCAAAAGGAAATTGTACTTCTTACTAAACAATTCTTGTCTATAGGGTATCCAGCTCTTTCTGGATGGTCTGAGCATTTATTTTCAGGATGAGCACCAATTTTGGGCTTCAACTGTAATGTAAGCTGTTAATGATGTGGAAAACTCAGTTCAGTGATAGATGTCATGAATTTCTTTCTTTCACAAAAGTGAGATTTAGCTCCATTACAATGAGATTCAATATCTAAGTCTGAATCATTTTCTTCCCGCGATTATTCTTAGTGGTAATTTGATGATATAGTGTTTTCTGTGCACATACAATTACAGGTAAAAGGTTTACTGAAAACATTATAAAAGAAAAGAAACCTGATACCACTTAAATTCAAGAACTAGTTTCCCACAGTAATTTGGTTGGTTTTTTAAAATATGCTTGGAGATGCAGAAATACAAAAGCTAAAGCATGAACGATTATCAATATGTCCAGATAGATGTTATTATGGCTCTATATCTTTGGTCATAATCATTAATCATGTTAGCATTCGAGGTTTCTAATGGCAATCTGTAATCTATATTATTTCATAAAACATCTCAAACATGTAGACTAAACTTAACAAGACGCATTGTTTAGTAGGAGGTATTCCCTTTTTTTATTGTGTTTTTAATCAATGCATACTTAATACATGTATTAGCTATGCACTTTAACAAGACGCATCGTTTGGTAGGAGGTATTCCCTTGTTTGATTGTGTTTTTAATCAGTGCAGAATTAATATATGTATTAGCTATGCACTTTAACAAGACACATCATTTGGTAGCAGGTATTCCCTTGTTTGATTGTGTTTTTTAACCAATGCATAACTAATACATGTATTAGCTATGCACTTTTACTCTCTTTTTCAAGTTTTGATTTGACAAGAAGTTTAAGAAAGATTAGGAAAGATTTTTGAGTTTTGTGATCAAAATGTTTTGTAATCTTGTGGTCTTAAACATATTACATGAAAAATTAGAATTATAGTTGAGTGACTTTCGAGTTAAAAACTAAAATTGAGTTACTTTCTTAGAAAAGAACCCATAGTTGAGTGGCCACCTGATCTCTATTTTTAACGGATTAAAAAGAAAAATAAGACAAACAAGAAGAAATAGAGTGAGTACTATACCGATTGTATACCACCACTGATAAACACCATTTTTATGCATATTAAACCATAATATTAACAATGTGGGGTACTTTTCTTATTCTAGTATACCCTATAAATTCAATACAACAAATTGAACATAATAAGAAATAAATCCAACATAACTATCCCAACATTACTAATGCATATTGCTGCATTATCGATGAATCAAGAAAAGAGAATTGAGGATTCTTTTCTTGCATACATTAATTTGGTGTAGCCAAAAATTCCTGATTGGTATGCACACACTTAAGTTAAAATGCTAAGTGAACCATTGTTCAATGTTCATCGAGTGGGTGGAGCTACAATAGTATTTATGGTTTCTACGGAACCCAATAGCTTTTGCTTAAACAAGAAATTCAATAAAATGTACAAGTATTTAATTGCAGATTCAGTAACTACAACCAACTATGAGTCAAGTGGCAAACTCATAACCCATAAATCACTACTAAAAACAGTGAATACCGACCTAAAAATTACCGACCTCAAATAGAATTCGGTAATTTCCGACCTCGGAGGTCGGTATTGTTAAAAAGAATAAAAAATAAAAAAACTTTAGAAAATCAACTACAAGGTGTCAGTTTTTATGAAAAATAAAGCGGGAAAATCAATTACCGACCTCTGGAGGTCGAAATTTTTCCCGAAAAAAATGAATTACAATAAAAACTGACCTCTTGATGTCGGTATTAAATAAATCAATAAATAAAAATATTTTATTTTTTCTCAATTAAATATAAAAAGAATTGAGAAATATTTGAATTAATTTTATTTAAATCGTCTTCCAAATGACAGTTTTGTGTAAAATAAAAAAAATTATAATATCGACTTCCAAAAGTCGGTAAAATTAAATAGTATGTAATTAAATTAATTTTCATTAAAATATTTATATAGTGACTTCCAGAAAGTTAATAAATTAATATTTTCAATTAACTGTAAATAAATCGTCCACCGGATGACGGTTTATATAAGTTCAAAAATAAATTAATATAAAATATTGACTTCCTTATGTCAGTATTATTTAATTAACATGACTACTTTTTATTTATCTTACAAATTAATGTGTATTTTTTATTTAATCTAATTACTTTTAATAAAAGCGACATCCGGAGGTCGGTTTGTTTAAAATATTCCTATTAATCATAATTTTGCTATTGTGCATAGTACTAAATTTTCATTTTATGAAATAGGCAATAAAACATTGTAAAGTACTATACAAAGCAAGTTCTATCAAATTTTTTACGTTCGATCTTGAATGAATGTCAAGTGTAGTGATCATACCGTAGGCAATGACATGTAAAAGATAATTCATCGGAGTATAAAATATGTTGATTATATACTCGTCGAGTAGTTTAACAAATCAAGTCTTATATATTAATTTCAGATATGAAATATATTATCAATTAAAGAAATATCGATGATCAATTTAAGGAGATTTATATATTAAATTTGATATTAATAAACTTCTGTTGATTGATAAAAATAAATTTATATAATTAGGAGGTGTATATATATATATATATATATTATTGACACCCAATTTTGATCGACTTATTCGATTAAATACGTATTTTTAAAATATATTACAAATTTTAAAATCTTGATCGATTTTGTCTAAAATTATATATTATAGTATCGCTAATTTACAAAATTATTTTTATTATTATTAAATTATTATATTTATCGATAGTTAAACTCAAAATAACTACTCTATTTAAATATTTTTAAATTTAAGTGTGTTTAATTTATACGAAAATACTTTAATATATGTAGTATTTTATTAATTGAATAACATTTCTTGAATTTCCCCTTAAATCATTTAAATCATAACCTCTTTTGTTCAATTTGTTTAATCCATAGCCCTCTTCCTATTCAATTTCATGTCAATTATGGCCATTGCTTATTTTAATTATAGCCTATCTGATTCAATTCAGTTCTCAAAAGCCCCATCCATTAATCTCAGTCATTCGTTTATCCAAATCAACTACAAGATCAAATCTTCATTCTTATCTATTTTAAAGCAAAAAAACCAAAACCCTAAGCCATCCTTCTTTTTTCATCTTCCTCTCATCTCCTCCTCCCCTATCTCTCCCTCTCATCTATTCTCCTAGCTGCTCAGGCGAAGCAGCGAACGGCGCCGGCCAGCGAGCAGCCGCGAAAACCAGTCGGCAACCGGGCGCCGCCTCTGATCTGTTATTCTCGCCAGCAAGCGAAGGCCGCGCCGGCCAGAAGCAGCGCGAGGACCAGCTCCGACCGGCGAGCCTCTTTCTCTCTTCTCCTCCGCTCCAGTGAGGACGACAACAACAAACAGCAGCTCCAGCTGCTCTGACCAGCGAGCAGCCAACTCCGGCGAAGGCAAGGTAATCACCGACGAACCCATCGAAGGCGACAAAAACAACAGCGAGACCCTCGCATCTCCATTCCTCTCCTCTTCGGCGAAGTTCTAGTAATCTAGGTATTTGATTAATCATCATACATACATAACAGTACTTATAATAAAGCTAAATTGAAGTTTACCTGGACTTTTACATGGTCCAACAATTTCTCAAACACGTCTGTAAATAACTCTAAGATTAGAAATCTAAAACTATTCAAATTTATTTAAGCTCTAGTGATATGAGACTGGCAAAACTAGATAATCAAACTTGGGATGGAAGGAGAAACAATGTCCGTGAATGTAGATTTATTAGGAGTCTAGACTCTCTAGAGAAAAATTAACTCTGGACTCACTTGAGCCTTTATCTCAATATGAAACTGACACTCTGAAACAATAGAGTTCATTCAGACAATCTTTGTATGGAAACAAGAAGACATACTGATTCCCAAGTAATTTGTGACATACATCAGTCATCTTACCCAAGAGTCAGTTGTATGGAAGTTAGTGAGCACTTTTCTGCATTTATTTTACTAAAAGACCATCTTTGTTTGAAAGATATACAAACACACCACTGGATAAAACAAACAAGAAACCTCAGAATTAACAAGTGGTGCTTAGGTATAAATAGCCATGTCCTATTGGAGAGCCATTCAAGTCAACAAGGCAGAAGCAAGAACATTTAGTCACTCTTGCCAATGTTATGTATGCACATATGAAAATGGAAAGGCTGCATGAAGTAGCAGCATCAAGTCAAACCATTTTACCTTTGAAGTATGGAAACCACTAACATGTGCACATAGATAAGGACTCAACTTCTGACCTCCTCGAGCGGACAACATTTCTGAAACTAATTTCAGCATGCTCCTGTAAAAAAGAGACCTTTAATCAATAAGACAATATTAGTTATCTATAATGTGTTTAAATTTCTAAAGTTCAAGTACAGTTGTTTTCTATAATGTGTTTGTGTCCATCTAGTATTGATACTTAGCTTTAATTTTGTGATCATTTGTTTGTGTCCATCGAGGATTGGCTTAGCTTTAAATTAGGTGATAGTGTATTTGTTTAGCATAAGTACCAACACTAGTTGATCCTATTGATGACAAAATTGATTTTCTAGTGTTGACACTTAGATTTAAATTTAGAAATAATATATTTGTTAAGCATAAGTACCAACACTAGTTGATCCTATTGATGACAAAATTAATTTTCTTGCAGGATCGATTTGTATCCATTTAGTGTTGATACTAAGCTTTAATTTAGGAATAATGTGTTTGTTAGGCATAAGTACCAACACTAGTTGATCCTATTGATGACAAAATTGATTTTCTTGCAAGATCGATTTGTGTCCATCTACTGTTGATATTAAGCTTTAATTTTGGAATAATGTGTTTGTTAAACATAAGTACCCAACACTAGTTGATCCTATTGATGACAAAATTGATTTTCTTGCAAGATCAATTTGTGTCCATCTAGTGTTGACATTTAACTTGAAATTTAGAAATAATATATTTGTTAAGCATAAGTACCAACACTAGTTGATCCTACTGATGCCAAAATTAATTTTCTTGCAAGATCGATTTGTGTCCATCTAGTGTTGATACTAAACTTTAATTTAGGAATATTGTGTTTGATAAACATAAGTACCAACACTAGTTGATCCTATTAGTTGATGGATTTAGTTGTTGGAATTAATTCAAAAGTAGTTATAGTTAATGTTGTTTAGTTGTTGAAATAGGTTCAAATAAAGTTTAATTAACCCCTAGCTAGTTTGACTCATTATTTAAAATGATGTGGTTTAGTTGGTGTATTTAGTTGTTGGAATTAAATCAAAACTAGTTAGAGTTAAAAAGTTGTTAGTTGTTGAAATAAATTTAAATAAATAATGTGGTTTAGTTGGTGGATTTAGTTGTTGGAATTAAGTCAAAACTAGTTAGAGTTAATATTGTTTAGTTGTTTAAATAAGTTCAAACAAACAATGTGGTTTAGTTGGTGGAATTAATTCAAAACTAGTTGGAATTAAAAAGTTGTTTAGTTGTTTAAATAAGTTCAAATAAATTATAATGTGGTTTAGTCGGTGGATTTAGGTGTTGGAATTAAATCAAAACTAGTTAGAGTTAAAGTTGTTTAGTTGTTGAAATAATTTCAAATAAATAATGTGGTTTAGTTGGTGGAATTAATTCAAAACTAGTTAGAGTTAATGTTGTTTGGTTGTTTAAATAAGTTCAAATAAATAATGTGGTTTAGTTGGTAGATTTAGTTGTTGGAATTAAGTCAAAATTAGTTAGAGTTAAAGTTGTTTAGTTGTTTAAGTAAAGTTCAAATAAATAATTTGGTTTAGTTAGTGGAATTAATTCAAAACTAGTTAAGAGTTAATATTGTTTAGTTGTTAAATAAGTTCAAATAAATAATGTGGTTTAGTTGGTGGATTTAAGTGAAAACTAGTTAGAGTTAAAAAGTTGTTTAGTTGTTTAAATAAGTTCAAATAAATAATGTGGTTTAGTTGGTGGATTTAGTTGTTGAAATTAAGTCAAAACTAGTTAGAGTTAAAGTTGTTTAGTTGTTGAAATAAGTTCAAATAAATAATGTGGTTTAGTTGGTGGAATTAATTCAAAACTAGTTAAGAGTTAATGTTGTTTGGTTGTTTAAATAAGTTCAAATAAATAATGTGATTTAGTTGGTAGATTTCGTTGTTGGAATTAAGTCAAAACTAGTTAGAGTTAAAGTTGTTTAGTTGTTTGATTGTATTTTAGTTTATTTTGAAGTTGGATTTAGTTTATTTTGAAGTTGGATGAAGTTTATTTTGAAGAAGATAAATGTATATGTTGAAAAATATTGCAGCAAGTTGTTGCCAGTTTTGTAGTAGAAAACCGACCTCTGGAGGTCAGAATCTCAAAAATAAATAAAACAAAAAATAAACGATACCGACCTCTGGAGGGCGGAATATTAAAAATAAAATAAAAAATAAACAATACCGACCTCCAGAGGTCGGAATATTAAAAGTAAAAAAATATAAAATATAAAATACCGAGCTCCAACGGTCGAAATTTAAAAATTAAGAAAAATAAAAATTAAAATATACAGACTTTCAGGGGTCGGAAATATTAAAATTAATTTTTTAAAGATTAAAAATTAATTAATACTGACCTCTGAATGTTGGTATTTCAAAATATAAGAAATAAATATTTTGACATCCAGAAGACAAAAATAATAAAAATAAAAATAAACAAATATATAAAAGTGACCTCAAGAAGTCAAAAAATAAAATAATGAATTTTCCGACTTAAAATTAAAACCGACCTTGAAAGGTCAGTAAATACCGACCCCTAGAGGTTGGTATTGAAAAGCGACCAAGCTTTTTCCGACCTAAGTTGGAAAGTCGATATTTGGTCGGTATTTCAGGGAATACCGACTTTTGAAAGTCGGTATTTGTAGGTCGGTATTCACTGTTTTTTTAGTAGTGAATCTTGGGTGCTTGAAATATGATTTTATGAAAATTCGACCTTCTTACCATTGCGTAGAAAATTAGAACTGTTCAATGTTTGCTTTAATTTTTATTTTCCTTGATTTTTAAATTTTGACCGTTGGAGGTCGGTATTTTATATTTTATATTTTTTTACTTTTAATATTCCGACCTCTGAAGGTCGGTATTGTTTATTTTTATATTTAAAAAGGTTCAGCCCTCACGGAGGTGGCCTAGTGATCAATGAAGTGGGTTGTGAACCATGAGGTCCTAGGTTCAACATGCAAAAACACTAATGATTTCTTCCCATCTGTCCAAATTTTGGTGGAAAGAGTTACCTAGTACTTGCATGGTGGGAGGTAGCAAGTACTTGTGGAATGAGTTGAAGTGTTCACGGGTTGGCTCGAACACCACGGTTATCACAAAAATAATAATAAAAGGTTCAAGGAATGACAATACGAACACATGAGAAGCGAAATATGGAAGGACTATGGTTTCCTTTTTTAATAGATGATGCAAGAGTATTATAGATGTGAAACAACATTAAAGGAATGTTGGTGTGAAGTAGGACTAATTTAAATCTAAAAGAGTAAATGCCAACATGTCAAATAATTGTGTCAAAAATTATAAAAATAATGGCAAAAAGCACACTTGAAACGTCACGTTTTTTGCGAGTTTTCTACATGAACTGTCCAGTATTCACTTTTCCTATCTAAACCATTACCAACTACTTACCAAAACACACCTCAACTATTAATTGTTTTCTTTTCCTACCTTAACAATGGTCATATTTCAAGTAATAAAAGGGAACAATGAACACTTGATAGTTCAGGTATAAAACTCACAAAAACATGATAGTTCAATGTATTCTTGATCATTAACTTAAAATTATAAGCTCCTGCACAACAATACTTAGAACTCCAAAAGAAAAAGAAAAAGTTACCAGAAAAAGACAAGTCCAGTTTGTCTTTTGAAGAAGAATTTTCACTTAAAAGACGGTCAATTCGCTCAGCAACAGAAGGTGGAACCGTCAGAATAAATTGCTCATCCATGGCTGCATAAATTAAGAAGAAAAACTAAATCTTTGACCAAACAAATTAACTTCAGAAACACCCTAAAACTTAATTTTCTACTTTCAATATAGTAACCCTTTTGACATCACTATCTTCTCCACAAGTATCATTCAAGAATCATACAATTTTCAAACGAGTAATTTCTACTCTACTTTGAATAAAGAATCAAAATTTTGAGAAATAGATCAAACAATTCCTTCTCTTTAACAGAGTAAATTGATAGAATTCTCACCACAAAATAGATCAATCAAAATGTTTTAGGATTGTTAGTTTTATTTTGAGCTTGATGGT
>JAJOOR010027141.1:0-12768 GCA_036250505.1 Solanum acaule
AAAAAAACCTCATCGATCAATATATATTCATGACATTCAAACATTCATCACTATATAGTCATGACATTCAAACATTCATCATATACACTTCAATTACTAATTTCTAACATCAAAGTAACACTTTACTAACTAACAATTTATCAATCAAATTAAAAAAAAATCTCAATTCACAATCAAATTACATATTCTCAAGTTCAAACTAGTCCTAAAATAAAAAAAACCCTAATTCATTCACTAATTACAATACCCAATTTAAAAATGCCCAATTTAAAAGAAAACCCTAAAATGAAAAATCTCCAATTCTCTACCTAACTAACAATAATCAAATCAAATTAACAATAACACAACCCAACAAACTAAAACAATAATATACTAACTAACAATCAACTATAATCACTGGAATTGAAAAAAAGCCTAAAATTAAACACCAACCTTAACAAAGAGGAGAGGCAGCGACGGGAGGTGACGGACGGGGACTGGTGGCAACTGGCGGCGACAGGCAAGGGCAGCGACGGTGGTGGTGGAGGCGGCAACCGGTGGAGGGAGATCGATAGAGAGAAGGGAGAGAATAAAAGTGAAGAGAGAAGAGAGAGAGAAGAAAAGAAGAAAATCCCGATCTGGGTCAAAGATATTTTAAGAAAAGCGATGGAAAGCGTGTCTTTGTCCGTCGTTTTAAAAAAAATATTTGACCAAAAAAGCGACGGACTAAGAGACGCTGTCCGTCACTTTTCTTAAATGTTTGACCAGTCATGTTGACCAAAAAGCGACGGACTTAGAGATGCTGTTCGTCGCTCCTTTAAAAAAATAATTAATCAATTAATTATTAATTATATATATATTTGGCGCAAAAATCCATGAAAAAAGCTGCGGACTAAGAGATGTCGTCCATTGCTTTTTGAAAAATAATTATTTTTATTAAAAAGCGATGGACAGTGTGGCAAATGACGTCGCTTTTTGGAGTGACACCGTCCGTCGCTTTTCTGTCCATCGTTTTATAGCAGTTTTTAGTAGTGTAAGACGACATTTCACACTCATGATGGACATTATGAATTTCCCGTCATGCCATTTGGCCTTACAAACACGCCCTCTACATTTCAAGCAACTATGAATGAAATATTTAGACCTTACTTGCATCGATATGTCCTGGTATTCTTTGATGTCATTTTGATTTATAGTCCTACTTGGACTGATCACTTGGAACATTTGGTCTCGGTTATGCAATTATTGCATCAATATCAGTTGGTGGCCAAGCAGTCCAAATGCTTATTTGGACATGAATCAGTTGACTACCTGGGACATATTATCTCATCTCAAGGATTGTGTGTCGACCCAGGAAAAGTGTAATCCATCCAGCAATGGGCACCACCTCGTACAGTGAAAGAAGTGAGTGAAGGAACTGTAACACCTAGCTTGCTGCGAAACTCAGCAAAGACCTGCTTTGTGAATGCTTTGGTATGAATATCAACTAGCGATCCTTAGACCTCACAAACTGAGTAACAAGTTGTCCTCTGGCCACCTTCTCACGAACAAAATGATAGTCCATTTCAACATGTTTGGTTCTAGCATGCATAACTGGATTGACAATCATGTACAAGACATTCAAGTTATCACAATACAATGTAGAAATAGATCGAAGGAACACCCCAAGGTCATGAAGTAGATACATGATCTATGTCATCTCTGGTGCAGTGGAGGCTAGTGCTCTATACTCAGCTTCAATACTCGATCGGGCTACTGTCCTCTGTTTCTTGGAAGTCCAAGAAATACAGTTTGCACCTAGGTAGATGCTATAGCATGTAGTTGATCTCCTAGTGGTGGTACAACCTCCCTAATCAGTATTTGAGTATCCATACAACCTATATGGTGATTGTGAAATAATTTTGAGTCCAAAGTGTTGAGTACCTTTGATGTACTTGAGAATTCTTTTCACCCCTTGAAGATGTTCACTGTTTGGACTTTGCATTAACTGGCTTGCTAAATTCTCTGCATGAGTGATATCAGGTCTTGTAAGGGTCAAGTACTGAAGACTTTCTACTATCATTGCATTTATAAGACTTCCCACGACTTCATGTATACCATGCTTTTGAGCCAAATTAGTGGCTACAACCTTTGCCAAGGTCATCTCTGTCTTAACCAACAACTCAACAACATACTTACTCTGACTTAAGTGAATTCCCCCTTCAAAATACTTAACCTCTACTCCTAGAAAAAAGTGTAAAGGGCCAAGATCTTTCATAGCAAAGTCTTTCCCAAGTTATAGAACCAACTGTGAGACATGTGATGGATTAATTCCTGTGAAAATAATATCATCCACATATAACAGGAGAAATATTGTGCATTTGTGAGTTTGCAAAGTAAATAAGGAAGGGTCAACCTTACTAAAAATGAAACCAAGTGTAAGAGATGCATGCTAAACCTATCAAACTAGGCTCTTGGTGTTTGTTTAAGACCATACAATGCATTTTTAAGTAGACCCATATGCTGAGGAAACCTGGGATCAGTAAATCCAGGAGATTGACTCATGTACACCTCATCTTGTAGGAAACCATGAAGAAAGACATTTTTGACATTCAGTTGTCTAACTTCCCACTTTGAGTTGATAGTAATGGACATAACCACCCTAATAGTTGTGGCTTTAACCACAGGGCTAAATGTTTCTTCAAAATCTATCCCTTGAGGTGTGAGAATCCCCTAGCCACAAGTTTGGTCTTGTATTTATCTACTGTTCCATCATCCTTTAATTTTGTCTTAAACACCCATTTTGAACCAAACAAGATTATAGCAGGAGATTTGGGCACCAATATACATGTCTTGTTAGTATGTAAAGCATTGATTTCCTCCTGCATTGCTTCAAGCCAATGAGGTTACCTTAGTGCTTCCTTATTAGTATTTGGTTCCCTCAAAATTTCCTTGATGTTGCGAGCAACAAGTGATATGTGATGTTCCTTCACCTTATGCCTGGTGATCACATGATGCCCTTGTGGTGCAGGAAGTACCTCAACTGGTACATCAACTAAAATAGTTGATTAGAGTGTAGTATCGTCAGGTAGGTGATCAACTGGTACATAAACTAAAGTAGTTGATTGAAGTGTAGTATCGTCAGGTTGATGATGCTCATTGACTGGACCTGTAAGGGCAACCTATTTCTCACTGCCACTAGTGGATCCAAAATCTACAGCTGGAGTCTAAATACTGTTGTATGGATCATCACTTTCAACCTGTTCCTCATGATCATCATTTGATACTGTACCTGAGGGGTCAATAACACTATCATTATCAAGGAGTATAAGGGGTGTTGTAGTAGCATTTTAAACAAGAATTTGCGTACTAACAGCCTGTACTTGTCACTCCCCGAGCCTACACCCTGGGCGGGATTGGCACTCGAAGACCATTGCTGGCCCCAAGCGAACCCTTAGCCTCGCTTACTAACTCAGCGGAAGACTTAACTCATCACATAAACATTTATGAAGAAACTAGAATGTTATAAAGGAACATTCAACTGGCAATTTAGACAAACTAAAGTCTTTAACATAAGAAATGAAAAGTAAATAAAACTGAAATAACTAACTTACTGTCTGTTTATGAAGCCTCTAAAACAACTGAGATGGATGTTGGGACAAACCCCACAACATCCTAATGAACTAAACTAGAAAGCAGTGAAAATAGATCCTCCAGAATGCAAGGAGGCTCATTGACTGACTCTGAACTGCTCACTGGATCAACGGTGCGCTGAAATGCCGATCCTAGTTACCTGTGTCTGCATCATAAGACGATGTAGGCCAGCTGACATCAGTACATTGAATGTAAAAGTATGCAAGTTGGAATGCTAAAACAACATAGGCTTGAAAAGGAATCTGAAAGAAACTGAAGAACTTACCTGGCTCAACTCAACTCAACATAACTGAACTCATTTCAATATAAAGCAATTTAAAACAAGTGCAATATAAAGAAAAGCTGTTTAAAAACATGATGTCAACTCTGTGTGTATGCAAACATACAAATAACTCTGAGATATATGTAAAAATACAATAAACTGATGTATATAAAAATACAATAACTTCTGTGGGAGTTTTTCTAACCGACAACCATCATATAAAAACTATAGTGATGATACAATGATCTACCTCACGCTGCCAGCGCATCCTATACCCGACCAAAGGTATAGGACCTAAACTGCCTAATGGATCCACTAGTCTATTTCAAAAAGGATTCATCTAAAAAGTATGACCCTTTTCTACCCATGGTGGCTACATGGTTTTATGGTGACGTAAGTTATCTGAACTCATGCTCATCCCCAATTCGGTGCTCTATACTACTCCCAAAATATACTAGCTCTTTTGTTTTAAAAAAAACATACTTCTTCTGTGATTTGAGAGTAGTGCTAAAAAACTTAGCTCAAAGGCTATCTTGGAAATCTCAGTTTCCCTGCTTGCTTCATTTAGAAAGCTATTACTCTTTTCTAAAAACTAGCCCGAAGGCCTTTTGGAAATCTCAGTTTCCGCTCTTATTTAAATGTGTAAAACATTTTAAATCTCTTTGGGAAATACTTAGTCCCCATATGTTTCTTTGAAGAAAAGAACTTCAACATTACTCTTTACTGAACTCAAAACTTAAGTCTTAAAACAAAGTTAAAACATTTGTAAAAGACTTATGAAAACTTGAAATGAACTTCTCTTACTTGCCTCTTGACTTCTCTTGACTTTGATCTTAACTGCTCTTGACTTGACTCTTAAATGATCCTTGTATTGAATTATGGATTCAAGGATTAAGATTTGTGACTGGAAAGATCTCATGATGTTTAGGAATGATTCTAGATAGTTAAACATGAGAAAAGACCGAAAATCAATATTTTGAAGGTGGGTCCGCGATGCGGAGGCATAATTTAATTTTGGTTCTGAAAACGTCTTTTAAGGCAGAACACCTCGTGTCAGCTCTGTGACGCGAAGCTAAAATGTTCAAATCTGGGAACTAGGCGCGCGACGCGCGGCCACCCCTTTATTTCATCCGACGAAATTTCTTCTTCGTTTTCCAACCCCAAATCACTCAAACTCGGTTCTTTTTTCCAGATTACTTTTAGATACAGATACCCAGTAAATTTACCTAAGAACCTAACTCGAAACGACCCTATAATGCGACGTAACGAACTCAAAAACTTCCCAACTCAGTCAAATTCAAGAACAATATATGAATTCAAGAATAGGTATCAAGATCATCAATATTCATATGCTTTTAGGACGAATCCAAACTGAAATAAATATGCTTGGCACGTGGGAGAACGATCCCAACATTATGAGAGCCTCACATACCTGATAGAAGCAAATCCTTGGCGAAACACCAACTTCCTTGATCAATCTTGATGAATTTGCCCTTTTCTCTTCTCCTTTCTCCTTTGCCCTAGCGTGAAATCCCAAATTCTAAAATTGACTAAAATCTAATTTGACCCATATTAAACTCCTAAAAAATGGATCAAAATAATAGGGCAATGAAAAGACTAAAATACCCCTTAAAATTCCGGATTGGACATTTCCTTAATCCAACAGCCCAACTTCCAAAGGGCATAACTCACTCATACCAACTCGGAATCGCACAAACTTGGCGGCGTTGGAAAGATCGTTCCAAGAGATTTCAAGCCATATCTGGAACTACACCTAACTTATCCTGATATAGGAGTTATGGCCGATTGAAGTTGACCAAAAACTAAATTTTAACTTACTAGCAATTTTTCCAGATTTCCTTATACTTTCCAAAATAACTATTTCCAGATTTTAAACTTCCTTCTAGTTCTTTCTAGTTGCGAGATGTTACAATATCTTCCCCTTGGGAACATTCATCCTCGAATGAGATCTACTCTTACTAAGCTAAGGGTAATAACATCAAGTTCAAACACCCATCAAGCAAATACAAACAAATAACATTCTTACTCATAATTTAGATAGTACTAAGAAGAAAATTAGTACCTTGGTCAACATTTTCTCCGGTTTCAAAGAGATGTGTATATCTCTTCTTCATATCCTCCATAGCTTCCCAAGTAGCTTCTTCAACAAATTGGTTCCTCCAAAGGACCTTGACTGATGCTACTTCCTTAGTCCTCAACTTGCGAACTTGGCGATCTAGAATCTGAACAGGAATCTCCTCATAAGATAAGCTATCCTTAATCCCAATATTTTCCATTGGTATGATCAATGAAGAATTACCCATGCATTTCTTCAACATAGAGATGTGAAATACCGGATGAACCGCTGTCAACTCTTGTGGTAGCTCTACCTCATAAGCTACATTACCAATCCTTTTGGATATTCGATAAGGTCCAATATACCGGGGACTAAGCTTCCCCTTCTTACCAAACCTCATAACACCCTTCATGGGTGAAACTTTCAAATATACCCAATCATCTACTTCAAACTCTAACGTCCTTCTCTTAACATCAGTGTAGGATTTTGACGACTCTGTGCCATTTTCAACCTTTCTTGAATCACTTTCACCTTCTCCATAGCTTGGTGAACTAAATCTGGTCCTATCAACCCTGATTCACCAACTTCAAACCATCCAATAGGAGATCTGCATCTTCTTCCATAAAGAGCTTCATAAAGAGCCATTTGGATGCTAGAGTGATAACTGTTGTTGTAAGCAAACTCATTGAGAGGTAGGTGATCATCCCAATACCCTTTGAAATCAATCACACAAGCCCTCAACATATCTTCTAAAGTCTGAATAGTGCGCTTTGCTTGCCCATCTGGAGGATGAAAGGCAGTACTTAAATTCACTTTCGAACCCAAACCTTTCTGAAAAGATTTCCAGAACTGTGCAGTAAATTACGCACCTCTGTCTGAAATAATGGAGACCGAAACTCCATGAAGTCTTACCACTTCTTGAATATACAACCTAACATAATCTTCTGCTGAATGGGTAGTCTTTATCGACAGAAAATTGGCTGATTTTGTCATTCTGTCGACAATCACCCAAATAGAATCATGTTGTCTGCGAGACCTTGGCAAACCTGTGATGAAATCCATATTGATAATCTCCCACTTCCATTCCGAAAGTTCTATATTCTGAGCCAAATCACCGGGCCTTTGATGCTCTACTTTCACTTGTTGGCAATTTGGACACTTAGTGACAAATTCATCAATGCCCTTTTTCATGCTATTCCACCAATAAACCTCTCTCAAGTCACGATACATCTTTGTGGAACCCGGATGAATGGAATATTTGGAGCTATGAGCTTCTTCCATGATCCTCTCTTGGAGTCCATCCACCATAGGTACACACAATCTACCTTGATATCTCAATACACCATCTCCCCCTTGTTCAAAACCTAATACTTTTTGCTTATAAACATTTGCCTTCAATTCAAGCAAAATGAGATCTTGGTCTTGCTTTTCTTTCACTTCTGACACTAATGATGATTCAACCCTATTTATCATCACTATTCCTCCTTTTGTGGAATCCATAAGTCTGACTCCCAAGAGTGCAAGTCTGTGCACATCCTTTGCTAACTCTCTCTTTTCTTCCTCAACATGGGCGGTACTACCCATAGATAACCTGCTTAATGCATTAGCAACCCTATTAGCCTTACCTGGGTGGTAAAGAATACTCATGTCATAATCCTTAAGTAATTCTAACCACCTCCTCTGTCTGAGATTAAGCTCTTTCTGGGTGAACACATACTGAAGGCTCTTATGATTAGTGAATATATCAACATGAACACCATACAAATAATGGCGCCATATCTTCAAAGCGAATACTACAGCAACCAATTCCAAGTCATGGGTTGGGTAGTTCTTCTCATGAACTTTCAACTATCTGGAGGCATAGACTATAACTTTGCCATTCTGCATTAAGACACAACCCAAACCAACTCTAGATGCATCACAATACACCACAAAACCTTGAGTACCTTCTGGTAAGGTTAAAACTGGGGCAATAGTCAACCTCTTCTTTAATTCCTGAAAGCTTTTCTCACAAGCTTCAGACCATTGAAACTTCACTATTTTCTGAGTCAACTTCGTCAAAGGAGACAAAATAGATGAGAACCCCTCTACAAACCTTCTATAATAGCCAGCTAAACCCAAGAAACTCCTAATATCAGTTGGAGATGTGGGTTTAGGCCAATTTTGCACTGCCTCAATTTTTTGAGTATCAACTTTAATTCCCTCTCCAGACACATGTGGCCTAAGAATGCCACAGACTCAAGCCAAAATTCACACTTAGAGAATTTAACATATAACTCCTTATCTTTCAAAGTCTGAAGAACTATTCTGAGATGGCTAGCATGATCTTCTTCATTCCTTGAATATATTAGTATGTCATCGAAGAAGACGATAACAAACATATCTAATAAGGTTTGAAGACTCTATTCATAAGATCCATGAACGTTGTTGGTGTATTAGTCAAACCAAATGACATGATCAAAAACTCATAATGACCATATCGGGTTCTGAAAGCTGTCTTTGGAATATCACATTCCCTTACTCTTAACTGATGATAGCCTGATCTGAGGTCAACTTTCGAGAAACAGGAAGCACCCTAAATCTGATCGAAACGATCATCAATCCTTGGAAGAGGATACTTAATCGTGATGGTAACCTTATTCAACTGACGGTAATCTATACACATCCTAAGGGAACCATCTTTCTTTCTCACAAACAAGACCGGAGCGCCCCAAGGTGAGACACTTGTATGAATGAAGCTCTTATCTAATAGATCATTTAACTGCTCTTTCAACTTTGCTGGTGCCATTCTGTATGGCGGAATAGAGATAGGACGAGTATCTGGAAGAAGATCTATACCGAAGTCTATCTCTCTCTTAGGAGGGACTCCGGGAAGATCATTTGGAAAGACTTCTGGAAACTCTTTTACTACTGGAACTGACTGAATATGAGGTATCTCAACACTAGAGTCATTAACTCGGACTAAGTGATAGACACAACTCTTAGAAACTAACTTTCTTGCCTTAAGGTACGAAATCAAACGACCTTTAGGCACTACTGAACTGCTTTTCCACTCTAAAACTGTCTTATTTGGAAACTGAAACTTGACTACTCGAGTTCTACAATCAACTGAGGCATAACAGGCATGAAGCCAGTCCATACCAAGAATGATATCAAAGTCTACCATGTCTAACTCAATTAAATCAGCCATGGTACTCTTATGATTGATGGAAATAGGACAATCACGATAAACTGTCTCTGCTAGAGTAGACTCACCAACAGGTGTAAAAACATTGAATGGTTCACTAAGTTGCTCAGGAATAACATCAAAATTCATAGCAACATATGGAATTACAAAAGATAAACTCGCTCCTGGATCTAGCAAGACATAAACAGTAAAGTCAAAGACTTGAATCATACCAGTGACAACATCTGGCGAATCCTCTTACTCTTGGTAACTAGTGAAACATATAAGCGGTTTGTTCCTCCGCCAGTACCGGAAGTAGCTCCTCTAGGTGCAACCCTGTCTGGTGGAGCAACTGAAGAAGACTGAGCTCTATTGCCCCCATTACCATTTTCCTGCTTGTTTTTTGGACACTCTCGCATGAAATGCCTAGTCTGACCACACTTGAAACAACCAGTGGAGCCCTCACGACAAATACTTGAGTGGTTCCTACCACACTTGGCGCAAGCAAGAGGCTTACTACCCCTTTGCGCCACACTACCCTGGGAATAAGCAGGCTTAGCTCTGGAATTTTGACCATTGTACTCACCTTTGTTCTTAGGTGCAGGTTCACTAGCAGATGATGGAGCAGGTCCTTTCTGTTTCTGTTGGTAGGATGACCGGCCCGGACTCGTTCCCCGTCTTAGCCCTCTTGTTCTTGAACTCCTCTCTATCTCTCAACTTCTCTTTCTCTACCTGCTGCACATAGACCATCAACCTTGAAATGTCCATGTCCCAAATAAACATTGCTGCTCGGCATTTTTTGCTTGATAAACGGCCCAACTCAGCAACAAACAAGCTCATTCTACTCCTCATGTCCTTAACCATCTCTGGAGCATATCGGGATAGTTGGGTGAACTTCAACCCATATTCATGAACGCTGGGAGAATCCTGCTTAAGTGTTAGAAATTCCTGTACCTTAGCCTCTTTCAATTCTCGGGGAAAGAAACGCCCTAAGAAAGCCTCTTCAAAATAAGCCCAACTCGTAGGTGGTGCATCCTCAGCTCTACCCCATTTTCCACTGATCAAACTAAGTCCTAGCAACATTCTTCATCTGATATGCAGCTAGCTCAATTCTCACAGTGTCAGTAACATTCATCACATCGAACACCTTTTTCAATTCCTCAATGAAGTTTTTTGGATCCTCTGCAGTGCTTGAACCAGTGAAACTTGGAGGATTCATCCTTAAGAACTCACGAATCCTTGAAGTGTCAGCCTCTTCCTGTCGAGCTCCTCTCTGTTGCCCAGCTTGGTTGGTCACAACTTAACTGAGCATCCTTATAGCCTCGCTGAACTCGGCATTTGTGACTTTTCCTTGAGGTTGCACTTCAGGTGCATTTGGTAACTCTTATTTCTCAATATTCCTCCTAGCTAGATGACCTCTGACTGCTCTTCATGGAGGCATGATTATCTGAAACATGCGCAGGCACGAATTAGAGGGAAAATTTATAGAGATAAACTCTAACGCACGAAATGAGTGTGAAGAAGTGAGATAGTTCCTAAATGTTGCAGCCTCCTAATTATAGATGTGGCACGCTTCACACCGATAACTAGGACTCTACAGACACAGCTTCATAGACTCCCTAGGACTCTTGAACTCTGTGCTCTGAAACTAAGTTTGTCAAGCCCCGAGCCTACACCCTGGGCGGGATTGGCACTCGAAGACCATTATTGTCCCCAAGCAAACCCTTGGCCAGACTTACTAACTCAACGGAAGACTTAACTCATCACATAAACATTTATGAAGAAACTAGAATGTTATAAAGGAACATTCAACTAGCAATTTAGACAAACTCAAGTCTTTAACATAAGAAATGAAAAGTAAAGACAACTGAAATAACTAACTTATTGTCTGTCTATGAAGCGTCTAAAATAACTAATATGGATGTTGGGACAAACCCCATAACATCCTAATGAACTAAACTAGAAAGCAGTGAAAATAGATCCTCCGGAATGCAAGGAGGCTCACCGACTAACTCTGAACTGCTCACTGGATCAATGGTGCGCTACAATGCCGATCTTAGTTTGCTGTGTCTGCATCATAAGACGATACAGGCCAACTGGCATCAATACATTGAATGTACGAATATGCGAGTTGGAATGCTAAAACAACATAGGCTTGAAAAGGAATCTGAAAGAAACTGAAGAACTTACCTGGCTCAACTCAACTCAACATAACTGAACTCATTTCAATATAAAGCAATTTAAAACAAGTGCAATATAAAGAAAAGCTGTTTAAAAATATGATGTCAACTCTGTGTGTATGCAAAGATATATATAACTCTGAGATGTATGTAAAAATATAATAAACTGATGTATATAAAAATACAATAACTTCTGTGGGAGTTTCACTAACCGACAACCATCACATAAGAGCTATAGTGATGATACAACGATCTACCTCACGCTGCCAGCATACCCTATACCCAGCCAAAGGTATAGGACCTGAACTGCCTAATGGATCCACTAGTCTATTTCAAAAAGGATTCATCTAAAAAGTATGACCCATTTCTACCCATGGTGGTTACATGGTTTTATGGTGACGTAAGTTATCTAAACTCATGCTCGTCCCCAATTTGGTGCTCAATACTACTCCCAAAATATTCTAGCTCTTATGCTCTAAAAAAAACATACTTATTCTGTGATTTGAGATTAGTGCTCAAACACTTAGCTCAAAGGATATCTTGGAAATCTCAGTTTCCCTGCTTGCTTCATTTAGAAAGCTATTACTCCTTTCTGAAAACTAGCCCGAAGGCCCTTTGGAAATCTCAGTTTCCGCTCTTATTTAAATCTGTAAAACATTTTAAATCTCTTTGGGAAATACTTAATCCCCATATGTTTCTTTGAAGAAAAGAACTTCAACATTAGTCTTTATTGAATTTAAAACTTAAATCTTAAAACAAAGTTAAAACATTTGTAAAAGACTTATGAAAACTTGAAATGAACTTTTGTTACTTGACTCTTGACTTTGATCTTAACTGCTCTTGACTTGACTCTTAACTAATCCTTGAATTGAATTATGGATTCAAGGATTAAGATTTGTGACTGGAAAGATCTCATAATGTTTAGGAATGATTCTAGATAGTTAAACATGAGAAAAGACCGAAAATCAATTTTTGAAGGTGGGTCCGCGACGCGGAGGCATAATTTAATTTTGGTTCCAAAAACATCTTTTGAGGCAGAACACCTCGTGTCAGCTCTGCGACGCGAAGCTGAAATGTAACACCCCTAAATACTAACCAAGAGTCGCATGTCGATTTACCGTTGCTTAATTACTAGAATATGTTTTAGTCTCATTTTGGGAACTTGAAGTGTTGTGATAATTACCAACTTGCTTAGCATAAATTCTTATCGTAATTTAAGGATTTGTAATGGGGTGTTTAGGTAATATTCTAATTAGAATTAAGTTTAACTTTAAAAGGAAGGTAAGGGATATACATATAGATATATATGTATGCTTTTTGGGCAGCCAACTTTTTGTTTGGGCAGCCCCTTTTGGTGACATCTGTACAGCTGCTAAGTATCACCTTTGTAACTATATATTTTCACACCTCCTATATTAATTTCGTTTTCCTCAAGTCTAAGAACATTAGAACCTTAGCTTAACATATTGTT
>JAJOOR010027142.1:0-12082 GCA_036250505.1 Solanum acaule
ATATGTGTGATAGATTTAAGAAGAAGAGTATGAGTCAAAAAGGAAGTTATTTGATCATCAAAGCTATAAATTCAAATTAATTGTTGAACTAAAAGAAGACAAAATTTATATACGAGAAGGATTAAATATATCTTTGAATTTTGTGAGAATGATTAAATTATGTGAATTTTATTTTAATTTGAAATAACTAGAAATTCAAATTTATATTTAACTATTTTCTCTTTCATTAGTTGAAAAAAATATTGAGCCATTTGTGTAACAAAGTATAAATGTAAAACTATTTTAATCAAAGGTACATTAACTCTAAATTGTATAGTACAAAATCTTATAATACAAGAATATATTTATTAGATTTTGACTTCTCATTTTATAATGAAAAAACTTGTTGAATGCTGAAGATTACACATACAATGATAAAATATCCTTAAGAATGATACCATAAGCACACATCAAACTAGGAGAATTTCCGTGACTTTTAATATTTCCAAACAAGTGACATCAATAAATCACAAGACAATTAAAAGTCGAACATACTGCTCAAGCTATTTTTCGGAAGCTAAACAAAAACAAATCCTTCGAAGAAGTACTTTTAAAACCTTGGCAAACAACAAAATTACATGTTTTATTCTTCAAATGGATCGATGTTCTATTTTTGATCTTCAAATGAATTGTTAAAAAAAAAAAAGATCTTCAAATGAGTTGATATTTTGATTTTGCAATTTAGCAATCAAACTTATGCCTGGTAAAATATAAGTTCTTTATAAATTAAAATCATGTATAGATATAACTTATAAGATATACTAGTATGAAAATATAAAATTATTCTCCAATTTTTTTTTTATTACGAGAGATAAAAATTTAAAACCAACACCAAATAGAAGGAAAAGTGCAAATGACCTTAAATTATTGCTCTAAGCCTCTAGGCATTGAAAGGTGGATTTTAAATTGATTATCCTAATTCCTAACACAAGTTATTTTCTTTAAAAGTATTATTTTGAAAAAAAATTGTGATAAAAGAAATATTATATTTAAAACAAGCAGATTTTAATAAATTGATTAGACACAAATATGAAAAATGAAGGAGAGGATTTCTTCCTTTTTAAGTTGGTGAAGACGTGGCATGATTTTATTTGATGTGAATAAAACATGTTAGTTTAGGACAAGCAAGGAACATGCAAGATTATTATCAAAGGATGTGGTGTAGTAGATGTTATTGCTTTTTTTTTAGTCAATTTTTTTGGATTTGAGTCATGAATATGAAAGCGCTTTCTTTTGAATAGAGCCCTACGTAATGTAAATCTAAAATAATCGAGTTCCAATACAAATATTGAACCGCGGATGAAAAAAAAAGTAACATACAAGATTGGAGGTGATTAAACCTATGCTTTATGTCCTTACCAAATAGAGTGTCTATTTAAGAATCATAAAGTTAAGAGGTTGGCATTAGGGGTAGGCATGGTAGGCTAGATATTCAATTATTATATTAAAATCAATTTATTGTTTTTGATATTGTAGTTTCGATATTAAGATACTTGATATGTATTTTAAAAATTTATAATATTTAATATAGTTATATATATATAGATATCAAAATATAGAATGTCATACTTGAATGTATAATTACATATATAATAAATATTATTATAATATTAATAAATATAAAATCAGTATAGTATAAAATTAATTGTTTAGATATTGAAATTTTGACTAAATATTATTTTTGTGTAGTTGATTAATGAAACAATTTGCTTATACTTTCTTTTGAATTCTTTTATAAAATGTAAGTTAGATATAATCGAAATATTTCTTAAAAAGTTAATTATAATATTTTTAATATAATTATATATAATTTAAATTTAAATAAACTATGTTTATCAATTTATAAATATTAAAATCGAAGCATCTAAAAGTGTGATCTAGTAATAACTTCATGTTCAAATCTCAAACTAAAACACTATGTAATTAATTCAATATTTAAAATTTTAATATTAAAAAACTATAAAAAAGTATATAATAAATTGTAATTTTATTCAAAAAAAATAGTGAACTAATGTCACATCTTTATTCTCACCAACCTCCACAGCAAATTGACCCACCCACTCTTTGATTTTTCCAATAGTTTACCTAACTAAAGTAAAGAAATATAAAGCCTTCAATTTTGAACACCCAAATCAAGATTCATCACATCTTTTGTTTCTCTACTCCAATTGGTGTTTTTTTTTTGTTTTTGTTTTTTGTGTATCCATAAATGGGTAGTGAAACAAAGGTTTATACTTTGGAAGAAGTAGCCCCTCACAACAATGCCAAAGATTGTTGGCTTGTTATTAGTGGCAAGGTATTTTGTCTTTCTGATCTCTGTATATACTTTTATCCCTTCACCCCCTTTTTGATTTAATTTAATGGGGTTGCTGTTTCTTGTACTTTTTTGTTCAAATATATGCTAAAGATTCAATTTTTGGGTCTATTAGGGAATCTTGTAGTTTTTGTGATATAATTGCCTTTAGTTTACTGGGGTTGCTGTTTCTTGTACTTTTTTGTTCAAATATATGCTAAAGATTCAATATTTGGGTCTATTAGGGAATCTTATAGTCTTTGTGATCTATGTAATTGCCTTTAATTTACTGGGGTTGCTGTTTCTTATTTTTTTTTGTTCAAATATATGCTAAAGATTCAATTTTTGGGTCTAATAGGGAATCTTATAGTCTTTGTGATCTATGTAATTGCCTTTAATTTACTGGGGTTGCTGTTTCTTGTGTTTTTTGTTCAAATATATGTTAAAGATTCAATTTTTGGGTCTTTATTATGGGAAACTTATAGTCTTTGTGATCTATGTAATTACCTTTTTGCCTTTGATTTAATGGGGTTGTTGTTTCTTGTGCTTTTTTGTTCATATATATGTTAAAGATTCAATTTTTGGCTCTATATTAGGGGCAACTTATAATCTTTGTGATTTCTGTATTTACCTTTATGCCTCTATCCTTTTTGGTTTATTATACTGAGGTTGCTGTTTCTTGTACTTTTTTGTTCAAATATATGTTAAAGATCCAATTTTTGGCTCTTTATTAGGGGAAACTTATAGTCTTTGTGATTTCTGTATTTACCTTTATGCCTCCACCCTTGTTGGTTTAATTTACTGGTTTGCTGTTTTCTTGTGCTTTTTTGCTCAAATATATGTTAAAGATTCAATTTTTGGCTCTTTATTTGGGGCACCTTGTAGTCTTTGTGATCTCTGTAATTGCCTTTCTGCCTCCACCCCTTTTGGTTTAATCTAGTGGGGTTGTTGTTTCTTGTTCAAATATAAAGATTCAATTTTTGGCTCTTTATTAGGGGAAACTTATAGTCTTTGTGATCTCTGTAATTACCTTTTTGCCTTCAGATTGCTGGGGTTGCTGGTTCTTGTGCTTTTTTGTTTTAAAGTATCTGTTGAAGATTCATTTCTTGTGCTTTTTTCAAATGTATGTTGAAGATTCAATGTTAGGGAATATCTATTAAAGATTCAATCTTTGGGTCCTTTATTTGTGGCAATAGTGGCAGATATAGAGCATAGTTTTTGGGTTCACGAACCAGTGGCTTTTGCACAGACCCTAAGAAATTCATGTAACATACATAAGGATGTTATTGTGAACCCAATTGTTATTGTATATTAACTTTAGATCGTAGTAGGAACCATAAATTTCAAATCCTACTTCCACATCTGTGTGACAATTTATAGATATAGTCTTTGTGATCTCGTAATTACCTTTCTGCCTCCTCCCCTTAAAGGTTCAATCTTTGGTAAGATACGAGTTTCCAAAAAAAAAAAGGTTCAGCGCTCGTGATTTTTGCCAAGGTATAATCTTGGTGACCTCTAAATTTAGCTTTCTGCACCCCCTTTTGGATAGCTTTTTATGCTTTGGGTACCTAGATCGTAAAGATTAGAAAATGAAACTTAAGGATTCAACTTTTGACTGCTTCTGTTCATTGTTGTTTTTATTGATTTTTTTTTTCTCACCATTCTTTTTGTGTTTCGAGCAAAAGCTTGTTAAGAGGTCTGAAAAGGGGTGAATAGTGTCTGCGTTAGCATGATGAGTGATGACATTATTGACATTTTGAAGTGCTGATATTGGTGCTTTTCATTTTGTTGACATTTGGTTGATGGGTCATCGTTGTCTGTGGGTTGTGTCTACGTCTTAAATTCAACTTATCTCAACTTGTTTCAACATGAATTTGATACGGTCTTGAAAAACCCTCCCATGTTAATTCATGCCTATTGCCATTGGGCTTTTCCTTCTAAAAGCAAGTATCAAAGAATCTTATACTTTGTACCTTTGAAACTTTTCCGAAGAAAGTTATAATCTTGTACTGCCCTTAATTCATGGTAGCAAAACATGGTAAATTGCTTTTCAACCTTCCGTCGTGCCTTCCCTAGTACCTAGGAGAGAAACATAAAAATTTCGTCGTAGTTTTGTTTTTGTTTAGGTTTGTTACTACACTTTGTATTTCAGTTTTTAAGTTTATGATATTCATAGAAGACGGAATAATTATCTCAAGTGATAATATGCAATTTTACCGCTTCCTAGAAGGACTTCTATTTTAGACTGTAAGTAGTAAATCTTCATTCACTTTCATTCATGAGAACTTTGTAAACAGAGATCCACAAGGTCACATCACGGTAACAATAGCGGTCAAAAACTAGGACAGTAACAGTAACCACAGTAAAACCATGAAATGACAAAGCGGGGGTCATTCAATATTTCTTGTGCTATACCAGAGAAGTTTGTATCGAGGTTCATTGTCTGATATCAATCTTTTATTTGATAGGTGTACGATGTGACAAAGTTCTTGGATGATCACCCTGGTGGCGATGAGGTCTTATTGGCTGCTACTGGTAATATACGTTGACCAACTTTTTCCTACCAAAACCACACATTGTAACTTACAAGTTGTTTTTCAATAGTATCAAATTGTAAAGCTGAGTAGAACGTTGCTCTACTCTGGAATCGTGACATCCAGTGGCGGATCTAAGCCAAAATTGTTACGTCTAGCTCACTGACTCTAAATTCTGAATTCCCAGTAGTGCTATCTTTGAAAAATTGATGTAAAAAGCTTGGTGATTCTTTAGAAGATGATGTTTTATGGGATGGTAATTTGGTGCAGGAAAGGATGCAACCGATGATTTTGAGGATGTTGGTCACAGCAGCAGTGCTCGAGCCATGTTGGACGAGTACTACGTAGGGGATATTGATTCAACAACCATCCCGACTAAAAAGACGTACACTCCTCCCAATCAGCCTCATTACAACCAGGACAAGACATCCGAATTCGTAATCAAGCTTCTCCAGTTCTTAGTCCCCCTGATCATTTTGGGTGTAGCAGTTGGCATCCGCTTCTACACCAAACGATCCGCTTGAAGATTGAGTGCAACGGTAAATTCATAATAAGAGTCCGAATTTGCAAGATGTCACCCTCGATTCAAAAAAATATATCGAATTTTACTTCTTAGACTTCATATAGTCGTATGTTCTTGTTGTAATAGATTATTGAGTCATCCTATAGAGTGTGGATTCATGATTTTAAACTCGAGACGTTTCAACATTTTAAGGTTCTTAGTATTGAATTCGACGTACCTTTGAAATTATGGGTTCAAAACTTGATATTTGTTGAAATTTCAGCAGCTTCACACACCACACACACATGCATCTATATTCTGTGTTGAAACTACTGAGTTCAGTCAAACCTATTAGACAAAAATTGTTAATGTACTCCCATATTTATGTCATGCTAGAATTATGTTGCTTGAATTCTTCAAAAATGTCGATGTACGTGTGTTAGATCCTCCAACGGGGGATTCAACATAGGTTTAAGAGTCCGAGCAACATAGATGCTGAATCACGATTATCCTATTTTTGTCAACATGATAGTGTCATGTGGAAATTCATAAAGGGCTTATTATTGCTGCAAAATGCCTAAGAAGGTAACCTAGGCCCATCATCTTCGAGTTTCAAAATCTAGAGTTTGACTCAAAGGGTTGGCTCCAGACAAATTTCTCGATCATCAAAATACCTCAAAAAGGTTTAAAGATAATTAAGATATGACCTTTTCTATTGAATGAAATGAAAAACTTGAATCCCCATTTACTTCACCGGTGAAACTAGGAGAAAAATTAGGCCTACTACAACATCTGAACTCGAAGTGATAACTAGATCCGTTTGGATCTGGTCCTATTTGACCCAACCCTGGAACATAGAACGATTGACCTGTTGAGAAGTTCATAATGAGACTCCAAACTTGTAAGTTGTGACCTTAGCCCGCCTTTCAGTCTGGAGATGGATCTAGGGCGAGTTCTGTGGGTTCAACTGAATCCATTGCTTATACATATGCAAAAATGAAAATTTAAAATGTATACATCTAACAAAGATCACATCCTTCACACATCTGTAGACTTATCTATACAAAATTTCGTGTAACTCGATGTACCTGGAAGATCAATAGTCATGTTCTATCAGTTATCTTAGAATCAGTTCTTTCCGAGTGCCTTGAGGGAGAATTAGTAGACTCCCTCGAAGAACTATGTCCGAAAATGTTGAACTTTTTACCAATCCTTTTGGAGAAAGATTTCATGAATCTTCGCGAGCTAGATTTCTGCATATCTCTCTTCATACAAACATGGTCTTTCTCCAAGTCATTCAATCTCATCCTCATTCGCGCTAGCTCAAGTTTTAGCTCCCTGTTTTCTCGTCTCAACGAAGCATAATTGTCCTTGGGAGACATTGCTGCACTAAGAGCACCACTGTTTATCCTCCAAGATTGATGCATTGGCTTAATGTCATCATCAGGATACGAGCAAAACAAGGCGTTTCTTAGCCTTAATTGCTCGAAATAGAGAACTTGAACGATTGATTGTAGGGGAAGACGTTCATTTTGTGCAGCGTGTGCACCAGCTTCTTGTGAGAGTTTTTGGAAATCAATCGATTTACATAGTCTCCTCTTATCTGGATCTGATAAAGTTAGATGAGCCTGGAAATGTGAATCCATGGAGAGTCTTTTAGTAATTATGAAGATTATGTTGCTCGGACTCTCCAAAAATATCATCAGGTATGTGTCGGATCCTCCAAAAGTAGTGCACTTTTGGATGAACCAACACAGGTGCAACAACATTTTGGGAGAGTCCGCTCAACATATTATATGAACGATTTAGGTCTCTCATATAAACCAACAAAACTTTTTCAATCACATTTCGAATAAGTTGAGGAATACATACTTTGAGGTAAACGTCGATGGCTCGATAAAGGCCATCGTGTACACTACGCGCGTGTGCTGGTAATGTTTCTGCAACAGCAATGAACTTGTTCAGCTTCAGATTTGCATCTGGTGCAATTTCAGCTAGGTAGTTGTCAACCAGCTTTGATACTTTGAACAGTGCAGTTTGTGATGGCGTAGCAGTAGGGCTATCGGATTCAAAAACCGATACATCATCCATCTCATCATCGCTATCGCCTTCCTGCTGTGAAAAATTAACCAAGATCCTATGCACTGTGTCAACATCAAACATAGTATCACCAGCATGACGAAACGAAGGAATTAGTATGTCATCCAGAGTAGCTATATCCAGTTGAGACCCTATCCGTCTCTCGAGATCAAGCCTACAAGCAGCATTGCAATCTAGCATCACAGCACTTCGCAACAATCCAAACAGAAAGCTCAAGGGAACGACGAATTTCTCAACAGGCATCAGGCTAACAATCGTCTCAACCACGAGTTTTTCTTTTGAACCAGAAATGGACTTTTGTATTAACTCCTTCTGTGCATAGCTTATTAATGATGCTGCAATGCTTTCAGGCCTAACACCACGAAATTTCATTGCAGTTATGACACGTTGGTACAAGTCGATACGAAGAACAGAAAGATCCTCAATCCACCAATCCCCTTCACAATTGGCTTGTTTACTCATATGCAACCTCCCTGAGCTACTATACTCCAAACGCGAGAAACTTGAAGCGATCTGCTCAACACAAGCTTTTGAGGCTACAGCATCGATACATCTGCTAACGATTTTCAACTCATCAGCAAGAGGAAGCAAGTTTTCAGATTGTCTCAAGACTTCAACACACATTTCAAGATTCTTGCAGACAATGCTGTCGAGATACTCTTCAGCTCGAGAACCAAGATTGTTTTTCGAGTGATCCTCTGACATCTCGAGGTAATCGGATACACAACAGAGTTGAGCAACATTTGATGATGTGATCTCAAAGTTGACACCATAACAGAATTTGGCTGCTAGTTCAAATGATTCAGATCCACCTGGTAGACTAACAAGCTCAATTCTTGATATATCAGAATCTCTGTGCTCTGCTACAAGCCTCCGAATTCGTCCACTTCTCGACACAAGGGGAAACTGAAATCATAATTTTCATATTGTTAGAGAATTTCTACTACATTATGGTATCTGAAATTGCTCATATGCATGAAAAAAATTGAACATTGATATTATTGGAGACTCTGTATCAGATTTCTTTCTACTGTTCAAGTGGATCAATTGAATGTGTTCTGTTTGATAAAAATCAACAACAACATACTCAGTGTAGTCGGACAAGTGGTGTCTGAGGAGGGAGAGTGTAGGCAAACCTTAACCCTATCTCGTAGAGATAGTGAGGGTGTTTCCGCTAGCCCCTCAGTTTGAAAAAAGGCATTTCAAAGCAGTTTGAAAAGAAGAATACAGAAATGAAAGCACTAACAACAACGAAATAATGTAAAATGGAGAACAGTACACAACATATGGAAGAAAGAACAATAACAATGTAATAACGTGATAAGTGATAACCAAAGCACAAACAAATACAGGTAATAACCGAAATTGAAGAACAAAAAACTACGAGAATATTGCTAATATTACTAGTAAGAAAGTAGGTACAAGTACGACCACCAAGCCTGTCCCGCAAAAAAACAATAGAAAGGTCAACTACCTACTAACTTTCTTTCCTAATCCGCGCCCTCCAAACCCTCCTACCTAAATAGACTTGGATTGTTGAAAAGGGGTTTGTTGAAAAATTACTTTGTAATAGACAAGGTCAACGTTATTGTTAATGTATATATAGTAGTTGTTGAATTCCTTAGCATCTTCGTGTGCTTACTTCTTTATATTTTGAATCCGCTCAGTGAAAATCCTGGCTCCACCACTGCTAATGTGGGGAGCCATGTTCAATTGAATCCATCATTTGTTCAACATAGATCATAGATGTATACATGAAAACTTCGAAAATTGTAGTACAAATATCAAGTCTTGAACTCAATATTTCGAACAATTCAAAACCTCTTAACACGTCAAGTTTAAATACTGAATTTGCCTCTGATTAACGAAGAGAACAGGGAACCTTACCTTGTGCAATGAAAATATGGCACCATCCACTTCTATTGTTATATCACTTGGAACATCTCTAAATACCCTATATAACAAGTAAAAATAACCAATTAGCCAAAAAAAAAACTTAAACAACTTTTTTTGTTGTAAAAATGAGAAATTTCACCTATGAGTCAACCAAGTTATAACTAATATACACTGACAATATAAAATCGTATTTTTACACCATCGTTACTTAAAAACCGATTAATGTAGATTTTGAATACAACATCCGTCTCCTCCTCCTTTTTATTGACTGACGTTGCCACTCAATCTAACGACAACAAAACTGTCTCCTCTTTATAGCTAAACATAAATTCATATACATGCAAAACACAATAAATGACCTATGACAGTCATAGCATTTTTTTTATATTGTCAGTGTATATAATATACGAACCATTCATTGTATCTTTGCCTTGATGCTGACTTGGTTAGAGGCATTTGATGGTGGTGGTGCTTGTCCATGGACATAGTGAAAGAAAAAAAAATTATATTTGAATTTAGAGAAATTAAGAAGAAAGAAGAATGTGAAAGGTTGTTAAAGAAAAACAAGAAGAAAATAAGAGAAAAAAAACGCAAGTAGGAGATTTTGTTGTTGTTGGTTGAGTAGTGTTTTGGCCATTTTTTGTCAAAAAGTTTGGCTTTTGTTTTCAAAAATCATAGATTACATTTGTCTAAAGCAACGGCCTCCGTTTTTATTAGTAAAATAAATAATAGCGACTTAATTTAAATAATTTAAATTATATATATCGTCAGTGTAAAAACTTTTTTTTAGAGATAACAACTTTTTAAAATGTGGAATTTGTAATTTTGAAAATAGTTCAAGCTAAATATAAGTAGTGTAAATCTTTTTTACCGTACAAGGTCAATATAATAGAGGATATCTACCGTAAGCTTCTTAAAAGTGAGATTTGTAATCTTGAAAATAAGATAGATTATCTACTACAACAAATAAAGATAATCCATTGGTGTAAAAAATTCTTATACTGATAATGTATATAACTTAAACTCAATTGGTAATAAGATAATAAGTTGCTCAACCAAGTAAATATGGCCTTAAACTCTTTATTAATTTAATGTGGTATGTTATAGTGTAAATATTTTATACTATGAGTATGTTTGGTATAAAGGGAAATGCTTCTTATGACATTATTTTCTTGTGTTTGACATGTAAGGAAAAAATATTGTTCTTAAATTACTTATATATAATCTAGACAAATATTATAATTAAGGACTGAGGGTTAATGTGGAGGTAAGGATGAGGTGTTTACAGTTCGGAGATATAATCAATGTGAAATGTCACTTGTAAAATTTGTTTTTCCTGCTTCAATTAGAAAAACTTTTTTCATCAAGATAATTTTTTTCTAAAAAGTATGTTTTATTTAAAATAAATTGACCTACAAAATATGAAAAAAATTCAAAATACATTTTCCACCATTCCAAATCGCAAAATTTGGCTTTTAGAATTCAATCACCTTTTTCACATTGGCAATGTTTATTGAAAATGAAAGAAGAAAAATTGGGAAAAATAAGAAAATAAAATCAAGAAAAATGTAAAAAGATAAAGTTGTGCACTTTTTAAAAATAATTTATCAAGATCATGATTATCCTTTACCCACTACATTTATCAAAATCATACATACTTAGAAACAAATTTTTATGGGAGGGCCCAAAGTGTTCCCATTAATTGGAATATAATCAAACTTTTGTTGACTTTAAAAAACTATGAAAATGATGGAACATGGTATAACAATTTTTATTTTATTTTTAAAATTTTAAAAAGTGTGTAAAAACTTCCCATCTTGATTTAACATTTATTATTATTATAGTCCTTGTGATATCTATCTAGACACATTTAATCTTGAATTACTTGAAATATGCACTTTAATTTCTTTACTCGTGAATATTCACAATTTAGAATCATTAACTGTTTCACTATTTAATTATACATATGTTATATTAAACTTGTATCATTTAATCATATTTAAAGGTAATATACTTCTAAAAACAGTACAATACACATATTTTAATTAATTAAAAATTAACCCTATTGACTTGAATCATATGTCACAAGCTAAGAGCCAAAAACAAAGTTCATCAATAATTAAAGGATCAAAAATACTATTATTCTAGTGCAGTTAGACCTCTTTTTAATAATAAGCATCCTCTCTAATAACATTTCTCTATAATAATCATATCTTCTGTGAAACCGATCTTTTACTGTATGTTTGTCATAATAATATTTCGCCATAGCAGTAAACTTATCATAACAAATGACGCCTTTATATAGAGGTTTGATTTAACTTTAGAAAAGCGTAACATGACAAATAAAAGTAGACGGAGGGAGTAATAAAGTCAAATTCAATGAATCACATTCAGACTTTATGTTGGTTTATTAGCATTTTAATATTAATATATTAATTTGCTTTATTTTGGAGTTAGAAGAATGTTGATTGTTTCAATAGTAAGTGGACAGTTTCATTCCTACCTTTGCATACGTTTGTTGACTTTCATTTGCAGAACGTGGGGAGTAATGACTTTTGGCCGTTGGTGGCACTTAGTGCTGCTTTACTCCATTTGGAGTTACTGTCTGTTATGTTACAATTCCAATTCTTGAAGTAGCTCTTAGCCGTTGGTGGCATTTGTCATTACTTCTCCATTATTCTTCCTCCAATATACCTTGTAACCTATGTAACTCCTAAG
>JAJOOR010027143.1:0-16660 GCA_036250505.1 Solanum acaule
GCAACTTAGGACCTCAAATCTTCGTTTTAACTCCAAATTCGACTCCGTAAATTCTCATAGACCCGTTTTGACATTCTAAAACTGCTGGAATCGACAGAAATCCGATTCGAGTCTCGAAACTCCAAATGACTCGAAATAGCACTTTTAACCAAACTTTAACTCTTAAAAACTCAACTTTCCAAAAACTCAACTTTTCATCAATTTTCCTTCAAACCAACTTCGAAAATACAACAATTAGGACTCGGGGCAACTATCGGAAGGGGTAAAACGGTCATTTTATGAAAGTTTCCAAAAATGACCTTTAGGGTCATTACACTTTTGCGTATGTACTTTGATTCTAAATAATTGTCTAGATTTACCTATGATGTTTGCTTTTTTAATACTCCTACTTTTTTTCTTTTGCATAGGAGAAATAACTAGTATAGTAGATTTTAATAGGGAGCTAATAAACGAAAATTTCTAGAGGCTTTTTTCTTTTTTGAAATAAAGGCAATGTTTGTAAGAGAATAAAAGGAAGGCATATAATATTGAAACGTGCTTTGCAAATGTGCTATTTCTAAAATTAAACAAATAATAGACATTTTTTCAACCAAAACAATAATAAAGAAACAGAAAAACAACAATGTGGAAAAAAAATAAGTGAACTTGTAGACATGAAACTTTTATGTTTAGGCACAAATTATCATTTTGGGATAACACACAAATAATCTTTGGAGAGGTTTTATGAATTTGAAGTTGGATTAATATATACCACGTTGTATATATACTTCTAACATCTAATATGGCAGATAAAAATTTCTTTCTAACAAATCTTTAGGCTTTATCACGTCTACGTACCACACTCTCCTCACGATGAATTTGTTGGGTGGTAACACTCTAACGTATTTATCAGATTAAAATAACTTGACACACTTCAAATAGAGAGACAGATCAGTATTCGATGCCTTAACTTTAATCATCCAAACACACAACAATATATAATCACAAAAGACCCATGTTTCTACAAAAATATTCAAAATCCAAAAGGGTTTTGAGCAATTCAAGAATAAACAAATAGAGTTCCAAACTCAAATTTTCAACTTCACAATAAGAATGAATTCCAGAACTTCTTGACAATTGGAAATTCAGTTTTAGAACTATTAGATGTTAAAGGAAATTAACTCAGTTTTGACTTGACGCCCAAAAGAAATTTTATGCATTAAATTTTAGAAAATGGCACAATGTATTAACTTGTAATATTTTTATATTTTTGCATTAAATTGGCCAAAATTATCATAATTTATAACTTCTCTTTCTTTTCTTTTTTTGAGTAATTTGTGATTTGCATCCCTAAATATACATAATTTTGTGGCTTACACTTTATTCTATATATATATATATATATATATTTAAGTAATTTGCATCCTAATTTCCTTAATTCTTTACAAATTCATCAAAAAAATTCCTTTTTTTTTATAATTACAAGGATAAATAGGGAATTACATATAAAGAAAAACTAAAAGTGATTTAAGATAAATCTAACAATGGATATATATTATTTGTATATATTTAATTAAAAAGAAAAGCAATTTTGAATACAAGTCATTTGTTGTTTCTTTTCCATGAAAATTAAGAACAATAATTCGTTTCTAATTATTTTTTATGATTTAGCTAGTTGCAACATTAATCTTTCTCAGAAGAGACACTATTAATTTTTGCAGATAAATATCTTTTATTTTGGCCAAACAATTGTTTCTTCCAACCATTTGATGTTTGTGGTGTATAACTAATGATGTTGCTACTCGATCGAGCCGTTACACTTTTTTTCTGATCTATATAAGTTATTAAAATCAAATTTCAAATTTTTTGGGTTTCTTCCAATCAGCTGATGATTTAAATGTAATTGAAAATGTCAATCAAAATAAATTAAAAAATCATTCCACAAATTAAATCACTACATATGAAAAATTCAGCACAAAAATAAATAAATAAATAAAAGGGATATATATAGTGGTAAATATGTATATATAACATTGATTTTATCTTCAATAATTTGTTAATTTTTTATTTTATCTTTGTAAACAATTAAAAAGGAAGACTTTTATGATTTTACAAAGAACTCAAGAGATTATGATACAAATCAATAAAAATTATAAAATAAGATGTAAGTTACAAAAAATGTATACATTAAAGGTGCAAATCACGAATTACTCGTTGTCTTTTTTTCAAACTTGTATCTCTCTCCATTTTCCTCTTTCTTTCATTCCATCTACAAACAATATCTCCTTTATTTTCTCCCTCTTTCATTACATCATCACATTAGTGGTTTAGAACAATCAAACACACAAAAATCTAAAATCTATAAATAAAAGAAAATGAAAATTTAGAAGCTTGGATTAATCAATATTCCAAATTCTGAAAAAAATTATATATATATATATATACATAAACAATACTTTTTATTTATGCGCTTCTTACCATTTTCACTCAGTCTTTTAACGGTTGAAAATTATAATCGTAGAAATGAAGTCTATTGTTATGCCAATCATCAAATATAAAATTGAACTCCTTTTTAAAGATTTGATGAAATAACTCACCCCACCGAGAACTTATGTCACGGGGGTATAGTGTTTATGAGCCAAGTGTTTGATCATCAAGGATTGTTTAGATATTGGACCCCTCTTGTGGGTTATATATGTCTTTCAATGCTTTAATAATTCTCAATTAATGTCTCTTTGGTTTTTGTTTTATAAGTGGGATAGAAGTACTATAGAGCACATAATTATGATGTTGATCGAAATTTCCTCTACAATTATTTAAGCATATTAAATCACAATTATGATATTATTGTGATGCACTAATTTTATGGTAATATATAATGATTTGTAGATCAGAGAAACATTTCCATTTCTTTTTTCTAATGGTCATCAATATACTCCTAAGTCCTAACTCCCTCCATTTATTATGAGGGCTCTGACTTTCTACGACGATAAAAAAAATAGATCTTGAACCTAATTCAATCTTAACAGTTAGTTCATAAGAAGTGAATTGTGTTGGGTATTAATTGTCCTGAGCTTCTTATCATAAATATATATTATTTTTTTTGGAAAAGGTTTAGAATTGGCTAGTCCTTTTCTTGTAGGAAAAAGGTTTAGCACTCTATAAATAGAGGTCTATTCCTTCTAACTTAATCAGCATTCACAATGTAGTCTTAAGGACTTTGAGAGTTGCGGTTAGGGGGGAATTTGTGGGACACAAGCTTGATACGTTATCACTTGTATGAACCTCCCATGTATTCCGAGTGAATTGGTTGAAGTTATTTCTCTCTATATTTTGTACTCTCATGTTTATATAGTAAATTGCTCATCTCCTTTGTGGACGTAAGTCGATTGACCGAACCACGCTAAATCTTTGTGTCTTTTGGTATATATCCCGTTTGTCTTATTACTCTTGGTCTTTCGAAGTTTGCTTTGCTAGCTTCCGCATTACACCTAATTATTTACGATCCTAACAAATTGTCCAAGATTACATACAATCCCATCTCACTTGTGGGACTCTAACGATCCCCACATGCTCAAAATTGAACATCTGAAGCGTGGACAATAAAAGATCAAAAATTTAATATAAAAAATAATGAATCGGGATAGTACCAAAGAAAACGATCTCGAACTTAATTCAACCTTAAAAACTAGCTTATGAAGAGATGATCGTCACAAATTATATAAAAAGACTTAGAACTCCATCCCACAAGCGATATAAAACTCTAACAAAAATAATAACTATTGTTTGAGTGCACATATAAAATATCGAACTCTGTGGCCATTGGACTAATGGCAAACAAACAACACTAGAGAGATCCAGCCAGTATCTGTCAAGGACTCAAGGTGACTCCAAGGTGATGGAAGAGCCAACTTACTATTGTATTCGATGGCAAAATTGCACCCTTTCTGGCTCTCCAAACCTCATGGGAGCAAATTAATATGAATCCATACCTACCACCTTATTCATTCCGTTAAAGGATAAAACAAAAAATTTAATAGTAAATTATTTCTAATTATATACATATGACATTCTTTTCGGAATAGATCAAAAGGTAAATATGTCATGTAAATTGAAACAAATGAAATAACTATATTTGATGTATTTGACATAAATGAAATATAATGTTTTTTTTTCTGAAAACTTATAACTTTTTGGTGTTGAGTAAAACTAGAAATATGATCCAAAAAAGTATATGTGTATATTCTATACAAATACAATGAAAATGAGGAGTGGAGTGGGACGGGATGTATTCGAGGGGGTGGGGAGGAAGCAGAGGCGAACTCAAGATTTGAGGATTTTGGGTGCACCAATATTACCTTAGCTCAAATAAGCGCTCTAAGATAAACTTAAAATAAACACTCTAGCTGAATTCGAACCCAGGTCTCACCTTGTACCAGCAGCACAAATGCATTTAGCGTTTTTTATGAGTACACTGTTAATTATATCTTAATTTCTATCAGTTTCTCAAGATATATATATGATTTTTTTCGAGGTTAACGAGTGCACGTGCACCCCACCAGCCTTTTCGGACGTAAGTTACATAATTTGAGATTGACCAACAATATAATGTGGTCATTATTTAGGATTCAGTTCAACGTATTTAATTTTCAGTATGGATACAAAAATCAATTCTTTTTTATTCCAGAGAGACATTTTTTTTTTAGTTGATATTGTTGATGATTGCTAAGTTAATAGCTATTATCTCATAAAGTAATTTTTTTAATTGAAAAGATAGGAAAATTACGAAAAAAAATAATTTTCTGAATAATAACAAATAATTGAATGATCGATCATCTAAAAATATCAACTCTCTTTAAAATAATTATTTATAGTCATCCTCTAATAAATGACTTATTTAACAAATCATCCGTCTATAAAAATTGAACATTTTTAGTATACATTCGTTGATACGACACTAAAAAATTATGATAGAAGGATAAATATTTTTTTCTATAAATTTGAATTTATCGAACTTTAAAGCAAGATGAAAAATCCAAAATAGAAAAGAATACAAAATTGCCAGATCAGCATCCCATCAGCTTTTGAACCGTTTCAGAAAGAACCTCCATCAGATATATATTTGTCAACATATTATGCAACACTTTGAAAACGCAAACACAGCTATATTAATTAACCCAATAAACCCTCCCCTGGTTCCTAATGTTCTCAAAAAATTCTCCCCATTATTGGGATTCGAGACGAATTTAAAATTTAAATAAATATTTGTGCATAAGCTACTTGGTTCTAGTAAATAGAGACAGAATTAAAATTTGAATTTAGTAGATTTCTATATAGCTACTAAAATTAGTGATAAAGTCGGAATTTTCATTGAAAAATATTTGAACTCTGAAGAAGTACACATACGAAGTAGCTAAAGGGGTTTGACATCTACTATATATATAAAAAAATTATTTTAACCGTATGTAAAGATCACATGATTACTCATTTAAACCACAAGTTTCAAAAGTGTTTATTTTTTTCTTAAATTTCATGTCACTACAATAAAAATAACTTTTATCGGCATTAAATAGCCACATTAATAAAGAGTGCTAAAGTTTTTACTGGCATTAGTTAAGTGTCATTAGATCCAATGTCGCTAAACACTTTAGAGACGTATACAAAAAGTGTTAATTGCTCCGAAAAATAAATATTTAGAGCCAATTAAGCTATTACCGTGTAGTGTGTCAAGTCAAATTACATTATATAAAATGTGATAGAAGAAGTATGATAATAACTGAATTCACATGTAAATATTCTAAATATTTATTTTGATATAAAAAAAAAGTTACTGAATTCTATAAATCCGTGCATTATACACTGAATCCGCCCCTACCCCTACTTGTGAATTATATACATGCCTCTAGATTCGCCCCTGATTTGGATCTTCACCATGCCTACGTTTGCTCTTACGCGGCGGATCGTTCCAAAAAGCCCTCAACTTTCCTCTATTTTCTACTCAACCACCTCAATTAAGTTCTCTATATAAATAGCAATATTCATATAACTAAAATTTCATCTTCATCTTTTTTTCTTCTCTTTAATTAGAAATATTTTTTTTTATTAGTATTTTTGTATGTACAATTGACTAGTAGTTGACAACTCACTTATAACAATTATAACCATATAGATTTGCGAATCTAGAAATTCATTTCGACCAATTGAAGATTTTTAGGTTAACAAGTCGTCTTGCCATGGCTGCCTCCGAGCTCTCTGTAGTCTTACCTCGTGTCCTCATCGTCTCTAGACGAACCGTTCGCAAGAACAAGTTTGTTGATTTTGTTGGTACGTCATTATCTTTTTTTCTGTTTCATTTCATATGAAAGTATTACTGTTTGATAAGTCAAATAATTTTGTTTTTATTATAATTTTTGTAAATGTTAGTTAAATAGTATATATTGACTTGTAGTATTTTTTAGTATAGTTTTCTAATATGTATAAATACTCATATTCAAAGTCAAAATTACTATTTTGACCTTCATATTCTGAACTCCCTTAACATAAATCAGAACAAATCTTGCATTTTCAATTTATCATTTTTTTGCATTTTCTTGGATCGCTTTATTAGAATTTCTGATTCTGTCACTTTTACAGGAGAATATCATCTTGATCTTATAGTAAGCTATGGAGCTGTCCCAGTAATTGTACCTAGAGTTTCAGGGGTCCATATGTTATTGGAAAGCTTTGAACCAATTCATGGAGTTCTTCTATGTGAAGGAGAAGATATAGACCCTTCTCTATACGACGACGAATCCAATCATATGTCTCCGGAAGAAATCGAAGAAATTCGAAAACAACATGTGAGTGATACAGCCATTGACAAAGAAAAGGACACAATCGAGCTGAGATTGGCAAAGCTCTGTCTTGAAAGGAACATACCTTACTTGGGAATATGTCGAGGGTCACAGGTACAGTCAAATTTCTCTATAATAACGTTATAGTGAAAAAAGTAACTTTTCGTAGTAAAAATAAGAAAAACAAATACTCTCATTGAACATTAATTGTCTCTTCTTCACCCTCCAACAAATCTCTCCCCTACCCTTATACCCTCATAGCCATATTTTCAACTTACATATTAAACACACAAAAAAAAAAAAAATTACTCTTATTTATTTCGAATACAACAAATTAAGTGTCAAAACGAATAGGTGTTGTAGCCTAGTAATTTCCGGCGCTTTGAAAAAGTCAAAATACACGAATTTCGTGTGTTCGAATCTCACTAGCAGACAGCAGTAGCTCTTTGATTTAATTAAAAAAAAAAACAAATTTAGTGTCAAAAATTAAAATATTGTCACAATTAAATTCTGAATTCACCTCTGTCTACCTGTTTCTAATTTGTAGGTACTTAATGTAGCATGTGGAGGAACTCTTTATAGAGACATTGAGAAAGATCTCTCAAGAAACCTCCCTCAAGACAAAAAGGTAGTTCACATTGATTATGATAACTATGATAATCATAGACATATTGTCAAGATTATTGAAAATACCCCATTACACTATTGGTTCAAAGATTCATTAGAAGATGATAAAATGGAAATTTGTGTGAATAGTTATCACCATCAAGGAGTCAAGAAATTAGCTCAAAGATTTGTTCCTATGGCATTTTCACATGATGGTTTAATTGAAGGGTTTTATGATCCCGATGCTTATAATCCTGAGGAAGGTAAATTTATTATGGGACTTCAATTTCATCCAGAGAGAATGAGACAACAAGATACAGATGAATTTGATTATCCTGGATGCACTTTTGCTTATCAGGTTTTCTTTTATACACTTCTCAACTCTTCCGTCACTACAACAAATAAAGAATTTTAGCGATAATTATTTAGTGGTAATAATATAATTATTGCTATATTATATTTAGCAATAATAATATAATATGAGTATTTCTAATCAACACTTTATATAACTATCGCTAAAACCTTAGTGGCTTTAGATGTAATGATATTAACTCAATTGTCGCTAAATATTTTATAGCCATTAAATGTCTCTTTTATTGTACAGTATGTTTTGTGACTATTAACTCATACTTGCTCTGTCCCAATTTATGTGACTTACTTTCTTTTTTAGTCAGTCCCGAAAAGAATGACACATTTCTATATTAAGTAACAATTTAACTATAAAATAATTATTTTACCTTTAATGAAATGATTTACAGCCACACAAATTTCTATCATTCATTTTGAACCACAAGTTTTAAACGTCTTCTTTTCTTTCTTAAACTCCGTGCTGAGTCAAAATACCATTAGAAGAATCGTTAATAGTTGTTGTGGATTGAAGAGAAGATCACATAAAAGATAACTATGTATATACTATGGATAAAAAATGTGAGATTAGTAACTAAAAAAAATAAAGCAAGTTACTTGCTGTAGTATATTAATATTATAATTTCGGATCATCTGGTAGCTAGTAAAGAAGCAACTTATTCATGTAGTAATTTCTATATAAGTTGTAAAATGTTTGGTTGCTAGTTAAGAAATAGAATTAATACGTATGATTTTGTATAACTAATATGTGTATAAATTATGAGAAAATTTGTGTATTTATATTATGTAGAGTAAAAAAATGAAATAATTAATACATACATAACTAATATCTGCATTATTAATATTTTCATAATTCTAACCGGCTACTAAACAAATGGTTGATGTTTTGGGTAGGAATTTTTATTCTTTTTGGCTTATATCTTATCAATTAGTTGAATGTAATTTAATTTGCAGGAGTTTGTGAAAGCTGTAGTTGCTTACAACAAGAAGTTATCAACAAGTGTCCAAAAACCCATAAAGCTTAATCAAGAAATGGAAAAAAAGAGGAAAATTATAGTTAGAAGTTTTTCTCTTGCTAGGAATATATATGAAGGAAGCAGCCAGATGCATCCATCAAAAGAATCTGACTTGGATGCTGGGGCAGAGTTCCTAGAGGTATATATAAAAAATAATTTTATAAAATTCAGTGATCACACGTGAAACTAAGTCAGTACAACAATTGATATAAGTCAAATACTACTTTATCAAGATTGTGAGCACATATTCTAAATGAGTTTAAATTATATATAGTGTATTTTTATATACGTGAGTTTGGAGAGGGTAGAGTGTACACATATTTCTGACCTTCTATTTTAATTTGCGACCTTCATGTCCTCCTATTTAAGGTTAGATCGTTGATAAGTTGAAGTTGTATCATATCTTTTCTAATCACCTCTCTCCAGTCCCCATTACTTCTTCGATTTACCTTACTCCTCTTTAAACTCATCCTTGCCAACGTTTCAGATTTCCATTGGGGCATCTGGACATCTCATCTTCACATATTCAAACCGTTTCGGTCTCGCTTTCATCTTGTCCACCACAAAAATTACTTCTTATTAATGTAAAAATTGTTATCCGTCGTATTTACTTGTTACAACAGATAACATGTTCATAATTTAAAATTATACCAGATAGGATAGATATATTTAAATTCATTTAAATTTCTTCTGAAGGAAAATTACATTGTTTATACATAATTAACCTTACGCTCACCATTTATATAACTTATATGCTAATCCTTAATTGTGGTTGATTATGTAATATTGTAGTCAAATACAGCATTGAGTATCCAACAAGAGACAAGGTTAATTGAGATGGGAGCCACAGTAAGAAATGGATGTTCTTACTTAGAGAAATTAAAGATGAATGAGGAGAGAGAAGGGTTAGCTAGAAAGATAATGGGGAAAATGTCTGTGGAACAATTATCTGATCTCAAGTCTTTCTATAACATGATGGGACAAATATGTTGTGAAGTATTAGAAAGAAAACTCCAAGATATTGTTAATGAAGTTGCCTCTTGATCACAACTTCTCTTGGATCTTTCTGCATGAGATTTTGTTTTTTATTGCTTTGTTGTCAAGTTTTTATGTACTTTTCTTTTTTTCTTGTTTTGTGATATCTCATAAATGGAAGTTAGTTTCTTTTTCTCTCTTTTAAGAGAATCACATGTGTGGAAAAAAATAGTCAAAGTGTATGTAAGAGAAAATAACAAATATATATATATATATATATATTTATAGTGAGGCGGATATGAAAGTGAAGTTTGATATATAAGTTATTCAAAATTAAAGAAAGAAAGTCTGAAGTATTTTGTGTTTATTATCTAAAAAAGTGGGATGATTAAAAAAGGGTGTTACTCGGAGTCTTATGACATAAGAAAGTATTATCAATATTTTAAAAATAATTTTTATAAAATGCTAATTAAACCAATTATATTGTGTGAGATGGTTGTGGATCAATTAACTATATATGTTGCCTTGTTGTCAAGTTTAATTTTATGTACTAGTACCTACTTCTCTTTCTTGTGACATCACATGAATAGCACTTGTTTTTTTTCTTTTCTTATTTATTGGAATCACATGATAGGGAGACAATAGTCAAAATGCATCTTATCTAAGAGAATGACAAAAATAGTCATTTATAATTGATTGTATAGAGGTTGAAAATAGATGTCCACCCAAAAACTATATAATTAGACACACTTCACTATTTTATATACTATTATTACTTATATCTTCAAAATACTACATATCTTACCACTAATTAAGAGTTTTCTACTATATATAATATTGAGGTAGATACATTTAGATACATGTATTTTTGCAACCAGATACATTAAAATAGGGAGAGAGGCGAGCGAGATGGGGAGGAAGACGAGTAAGATGTATCCAAGATACATGTGAATCACATTAGATATATATATATATATATATATATATATATATGTGTGTGTGTGTGTGTGTGTGTGTGTAGGAGGTAATACTCATGTAGCATCTATATGTATCTTATGTAATTCACATGTATATATTTTACCAGATACGTAAGAGAGTGGCGAACGAGATTGGAGAGAGGCGAGGGAGGCAAACGAGATTTGTTATGTATCCTCAAATCCACATGTAAGAAAAGTTTGAAAGCTCCGTTATTGATGTTTGAAGGTTGAGAGGTTTTAAAATGAAAATTCTAAATTTTAGCTCATTTAGAGAAGAAATGATGTATGGTTTGGGTGTGTATATATATATAATATTAGTGTATATTCTCTTGTATATCCATCCATCTAATAAGATAGAAAGGGTCTTTCTCACTTGTTTAGTGAATTCAAGTTTTTGGCCTTGTTTGACACTTGACGACAGAGAAAGACTCGACATTCAGGCGAGCCACCCGGTGGTATGGTACATAGTGGGTTTAGTGCGCACCGCCTAAATAAACCACTCTGAAATATACAAAAAGGTTCATGCATGTCACACTCACAATGGACTACCAATAGTATACTGGAGGAATGTGAGGATGATGTCAAATCCGCATGAACCTTATGAGTTGGGCCACACCCGTGCTAAATCTAATGTATATCATTGTAAACTTGTATGTTTATGATATTCACTGATTGATATAACTATATATATATGGTATACCATATCATAAGTATTGTCTGATATTTTAAGTTTAACGGTGATATACATGGTATACACTATTAATATATATGCTGAATGGTAACAAATTTTTAAAGAAAAATCTAGATTTTTGGAAGGAAACAAGCAGGAAATTATGATTTAAATATTCATTTTCAACGTGTTATTAGGTGTTTCCTATTTTTAGTTTTGCTTGGCAATATTTGATTATCTATTGTCAATTTTAAAGGGTAAACCGTACAAATCCCACTAATTTAAAGACTAATTATTTATCTTCTTATGAATTTTAATATTATAATGTCTATATATGTAACACCCCGCTACTAGAAAGACTTAGAATTAGAAAGAAACCGATTTTTTGAAAATAATCAAATTTGGAAAGTTTGACAAAGTTAAGTGAAGTTTGAGTTTTGGGTCAAATTCAAACAACAATAACTCCTAGCTCAGGATGAGTTAGGTGTGATACAAGATACTGTAGGAAAGAACTTTGAATTATCTTTTCAACGCCACCGAGTTTGATAAATTTCGAGTTCGTATGAGGGAGATATGCCATTTGAAGTTGGACTGTCTAGATAAGGAAAGTCAAAACTGGATTTTAGAAGGGTATTATGGTCTTTTCACTACCCAATTAATTAAATTCGTTTTTGGTAATTAAGTTGGGGTCTAAACTGATTGAATTCAGTTTACGCTTCATAAAAATAAGTTAGGGTTTTGAGAGAAGAGGAGAAAAGAGGAGAATAAGCTTAGAATCGTCGCGTTCTTGAAGATTTGCTTGTGGATTTCGCCAAGGGTTGATCCCTACGAGGTATGTGAGATCACATAGCGTTGGGTTAGTTCACCCACACGCCAATGATAATTTTATTCAGCGAAATTATGTTCTTGAAAGTATAGAAATTGAGTTCTTAATGGATTTGTTTGAAGTTTCTATTGGGTTCTTGATTGTTGAAGTTGTTGAGAAGTTCTTGATTTAAATTCATGAAAGTAGATGTCGTTTTGAGTAGATTCTTGCATATTTTGGTTATGTAGTCGAATCTAAGTGTTTGGGGAAAGAACCAATTGAATCTAGAGGGTTTAGAGTTGAAAAACGAGCAGGAAAAATTAGGGATTTTTTGGGCAGGGGTCTGGGGCGCCGCGCCAGCCAGAGCGCCCCACTTAGGTTTCTGAAGTTTGGGCTCTAGGGCGCCAGCCAGTGCACCCCAACCCAGGTTTTGAAGTTTTACCTCTGGCGCTCCGCGCCACTCAGGGCGCCAGGGACGCCAGGTCTTCTACCCTTTCCACTCCTTTCCGTACGAGTTCCTTTGAAAGGTCCCTATATTTTTTAGTTGATTTCTACACTCTAAGGTACGTCTAAACAACATGAAATCATCCATAACATGAGATCATGAGCCTTGAATCCATAATTCAATTCAAGGAAAGTTAAGAGTCAAGTCAAAAGAAGTTCATAGAGTTTTCCAAAAGTCTTTTACAAATGTTTTAAGACTTGAGTTTTGAGTTGAGTAAAGAGTAAAGATTGAAGTTCATTTCTTCAAAAGAGTATATGGGGACTATGTATTCCCAAAGAGTAAAATGTTTTCACATTTAAACAATAAAGGAAACTGAGATTTCCAAAAAGAGCCTTTGAGCTAGTTTTTCGGTAAAGAGTAAATGCTTTCACAATTAAGCAAGAGAGGAAACTTTGATTTCCAATAGAGCCTTCAAGCTAAGTTTTGAGCAATTATCTCAAATCACAAAAGAAGTTATGTTTTTAAACATAAGAGCTAGTATTATATTTTAGGAGTAGTATTGAGCACCGATATGGGGAGAGTGACAACTCCTAACCCCCATAAACCATGTAGCCATCATGGGATGAAAATGGTCATACATTTTATATGATTTCTTAGTGCTTTTAGCATAGACTAGTGGATCCACTTAGTAGTCAGGTTCTATACCCTCGGCAAGGTATAGGACGGCCCTGGCAGCGTGAGGCAAAACATTGTATCATCACAATAGCTCTTAAGTAATGGTTGTTGGTTAGAGAAACTCCCACATACGTATTTTGTATTCTTATATACACAGAAGTAAATTGTATTTTTATATACATTCCAGACTTCATATTATATCATTGCATACATACAGAGTTACTATTGTATTTCTAAATACACAGAGTTGTTATCCATGTTTTAAAAGCTTTTCTCTATATTGCATTTATATAATTGCTTTATATTGAAATGAGTTAAGTTGAGTTGAGTTGAGCCATGTATGTTCTTTAAGTTCCTTTTTAAGCGTATGTCTTGTTTTAGTATTTCCCCTCGCATGCTCGTACATTCAATGTACTGACGCCATTTGGCCTGCGTCATTGTTATGATGCAGATACAGGTAACCAGGATCAGCATCCAGCGCTTCGTTGATCCAGTTGAGCATTCAGAGCCTTGTGGTGAGCCTCCTTGCTTTCCAGAGGATCCCTATTTATATTGCTTTAGTAGTTTTCAGTTGTTAGGATGATCGAGGGTCTTGTCCTGACATCCCTCACAGTTTTAGAGGCTTCATAGACAGTTAGTTAGTTCATTTGTCATTATCTTGTTATTGGCTTATGTTGAATCTTGAGTTGCCCTTCTTGGCCAGTTGAATGTTGATCTTTAAAACATTCTAAGTTATTCATTGAGATAGTTTAGTATGATTGTATTTTAATACTTTCTTTTATCATGAGTGAAGTCTTCCTCTAAGAGTTAAGCCAAATCAAGAGTTCGCTTGGGGCCAAAAATGATTCTCGAGTGTCAGTACCTCCCAGGGTGTAGGATCGTGGCGTGACAATACATATATGCTAAACAAATACATTTATAAGGCTTTAGTTGCTGAGATTAATTTTTGGCTAAAATCTTGTCAATATCAATTGGGGTTATATATAGGTATAAATATCCCTAAACTATAAGTCCCTAAAAATTTATACATGCAATTCACTTCTCATACCAAAAAAAGTCAAGTATTAGATTCTTGTAGTTGAGTTTTTATTTTTATTTTTAATTCTTATACAAACAATAATTTCAATAAGTAAAGTAGATATCTTTTTTTTTTTTTTTGGTAAACAAGTAGATATCTTTTCACCTTATTTAGAATCTTATCTAAATGAAGCTTGTAAAAACATATTTACTTGTAAAAACATATTTAATAGTGATGGATAATATTTTACGTAAGGAAAAATCACTAACCATACATAAATAAGACTTTATATTACAAAATATAAATAAATATAATAAAAACATAACAGCTTCGGGATTTTAGTTAGAACCTAGAGCAGTACGAAGTTGCTTATGTCGAAGGTTAATTGAATATGCACACACGATTTTTTAAACCTGATTTCCATGTTCCTTATTCATCCAAAAAAGAAAAGAGAGTTAAGCCTAAAGTAGATTTGAGAAACACATTTCAATGCTGACTAGATCAAATGTGTGAAGTTATGTGTTTCAATTTATATTTTCAGTTGAGATTGTTACATGTGTTAGTTATGTGTTGCCACAACGTAACTGTTTTTCACGTGGCAATTCATGTGACAACATACACCATCACATATTACTTAAGATGTGTTTCTCAAACTTATAAGTAATAGTTCGGATGTATTTCTCGCACTCTAAATAGATTAGGCGTGAAACTAAAATAAACAGATAATTTAAATGTATTTTTAATACTTTTAATTTCAAAAGTTCCTCTCTACACCATTGTTTACGGGGCGATTTTTCATCCAAAATCTCATCATTCAGATTCAACAAAAAACGATTAAAAAGTTCTTTGATTTATTTGAGCTAGTTTTTGACTGATTTTCAATCCTAATTTTGTACTTGATTTGAATATGTATGAACATTGTATATATCATATATTAATATTAACATTGTTATAAATTGTGCCATGGATGACAAATTAAATTGAGTTAATTAAAAGCCTTGGATTTCAAAAGATTCAATATAATTGTCATGCTATATTTCCAAAAGATTCAATTGTAAATCCAAGAAGACATGTGAACATTTTTTTCAAATCAAAATAAGGAATAAAAGATTTATTATCTCTTTAATTTCACGTATGCAAACATTATACCCTCTTCTTCCACAATAAGAAGTCCTTAAAATTTCAAAAAATAAATAAATCGAGATTAAGGTATATGAAATCGATACACATTTCATACTCATAATAACTGTACGACGTACCCTTCTTATACATAATGTATACAATACACGAAACACATTAACCACACATATCTCAAATTGATACACATCAATTTTCATAAACATTTCATACACATATCAGTAATCAAAATCTTTAATTGGGTTGTGGTGCACTGGTGGGAGTGTTTCACCCTTAACCAGATGTCTCGGGTTCGAGCCCTAGGTATGGAGAAAATCCTGTTGAGAGCGCCACCCCCGAATGGGCCCTGCAGTGCGCGATCCGGATTTAGTCGGAGCTCCAATGTAGACTTCGGACACCGGGTGGGAAACCAAAAAAAAAAAAAATCAAAATCTTTAAGACTAAGATATACATAATTTCTACGCATTTCAAACAATCAACTATGCTATAAACTAAAAAGCATTCACATTGAGAGAATTGAGAAATATACATATTTAATACCAATTGTATACAACTTTCATACACGCATAATTTTCATGTATTATACGAAATTTACTTGTTAGAGGATTTGAGCCAATATCGTACAAGCAGCCATGTTGTCAAATAGATGTCTGCTAGTAGACTCTTATACTATGTAGTAACTTATACACAACTCACTCTTCCAATTGCTTCGTTAATTAGAAGCTTAATCTTATATCCATTGTTCAATTTTTAGTATTTTGAAAAAAATGCCATAAAGACATAATATCGAGAACAGAAAAGGGTCAAAATTGCCCCTGAACTATGCGAAATAGACCACTTATACCCTCCATTACATTTTGGGATCAAAAATACCCCCGCCGTTATTCCAGGAGACCACAAATACCCTCAAGAGTTAACACCCCAAATTTTTAGTGACGTGGCAAGCTACGTGGGACTAATCCCTCCACCTAAGCGTTGCCAACTAAGATTCAATACAAAAGAACTTGACCTTTAGTGGCGACTTTGTCGCCACAAATTTCCAAAATATTGCCACTAAAGGTTATGAGTGACTTTTAGTGGCGACTAAGGCTCCAACAACCAGTCGCTAGTAAAACCTATTTTTTCAACAAAAAAATATGATAATTAATTTTCGATTGC
>JAJOOR010027144.1:0-17387 GCA_036250505.1 Solanum acaule
TGAGGTTGATGTATAATAATAAAAAAAAGGTTACACATTCTATGTACATAGTTAACTTATATACCTACATAATGGACTCTTGAGAATGCGCACATAAACTTTTCCTGAATTTTCAGTTAGATTATTCAGATACTCAATCAAAACAAATTATAATTTGAGTGTATAAATAAAATTTACTGAGGTTGATGTATAATAATAAAAAAAAGGTTACACATTCTATGTACATAGTTAACTTATATACCTACATAATGGACTCTTGAGAATGCGCACATAAACTTTTCCTGAATTTTCAGTTAGATTATTCAGATACTCAATCAAAACAAATTATAATTTGAGTGTATAAATAAAATTTACTGAGGTTGATGTATAATAATAAAAAAAAGGTTACACATTCTATGTACATAGTTAACTTATATACCTACATAATGGACTCTTGAGAATGCGCACATAAACTTTTCCTGAATTTTCAGTTAGATTATTCAGATACTCAATCAAAACAAATTATAATTTGAGTGTATAAATAAAATTTACTGAGGTTGATGTATAATAATAAAAAAAAGGTTACACATTCTATGTACATAGTTAACTTATATACCTACATAATGGACTCTTGAGAATGCGCACATAAACTTTTCCTGAATTTTCAGTTAGATTATTCAGATACTCAATCAAAACAAATTATAATTTGAGTGTATAAATAAAATTTACTACTATAACTTTGAGAGGTTATCGATTAATTAAATCTACATTCGAATACGAAATAATTGAAAGTTAACTAAATGTGCTATATCAGAAATTACAAAGACAAAGCTAGAATTTATCGATATTTGAGGGACTAAAACTGCTAATTTCATATTGAAAATAATTTTAAGCTATATGATTAAATTCATTGATTAGACAATTCCTTTACGCAAATGTATAATAATATTCATTTCATTTTTCTTCTAATTTAAGGTTAACTTATATTTACAATCTTGGCTTGTACTTAAGAGCAAAATCATGACTCCAAAATTTAACCAATCTAAAGAATAAAGACTACTCATTTTTTGGTTTTCATTCGGTGTTCGAAGCTCATATTGGAACCCCGACTAAATCTGGATCACGCAATATTGCAGGGCCCATTCGAGCAGAGGTGGAGCTAGATGGGGGTTCATGGGTTCGGACGAACCCACTAGCTTTTTCGTAGACCCTATATTTGTATTAGAAAATTAAACAAATATATAAATAGATGTATATTAACTTATGAACCCCCAAACAAAATTGATTTAGAACCCCCAAACTCCTAACCTTGATTCTGCCTCTGCATTCGGAGGTGGCGCTCCCAACATGATTTTCTTCATACCCAGGGCTCGAACCCGAAACTTCTGATTAAGGTAAAACACTCCCACCAGTGCACCACAACCTATAGTGGTGAATAAAGACTACTCATTAATTAGTATTACTTACATAACACTTCAACTTTTAAAAGATTCTTATAATTAATTAACTTTTCCCCTCATGCATGCTAACTTAAAAATGGAGCATCAACTTTAATTTGCCAGCAAATGATAATGTAACTATAGGAATCATGCATGCACTAATTAGTTGTAATGTCGGCAAAATTAACAAAAGTCATTAACAATGATTAATAAAAGATTATCCCCCAAAAAACCAATCAATTATTTCAGTTGGATATGATTTGATTTACCCCCAAACTTTTGGTCTATGCCAATTTTTTTTTTTTAAAAAACTTTTAGTGTTAGATTTTATGGATAAACTTTCTCTATCGATAGCGTAAAGTCTTTCAACACATAAAATGAACATGATCGATAGATAATTAGTTTTCATTTGGATAACAATACAATACACGCATCAAGATATGATCTCAAATCTCAGAAATCCTTCCTCGTTGATAATATGAATTCGTACTCAAGATATCAAATTGAATCCCTTTCGTAGATGGGAAATAATGAACTAAGGAAGCAGTATCGCGATTTTTCAATTTTTGTCAAAAGAAAAACTCATTTCTGACAGAAAGAGAAAACTTCAGCTCTGAATGAAGGACGTCTCAATATAAACCAATATTGTCTATCAAAAACGACACATCGAAAAGGTAGTATGTTGAACTATAATCCTTTAATAGATAACATAAATGATATTTTAAAAAGCTATACCAAACTCTAAAAAAGACCCAAAAAATCATTGAAATTGCGATATAAATATGTCCTTCTAATGTTAGTGCATGTTAAATATATTAGTTCATGTTAAATATACTAATCCGAGCTTATTAAATATTTGACAGACAAAATATTCAATTTTTATAAATTTAACTAATCAAAATTACTCAAAAGTATATTTAAAGTACATTTTTTTCAACATATCTCCAAAATATGGTAAATACAATCAAACTTGCTACTTTACACACTACATATGTTCTGGCTTAGTTAAAGCATTACTCCTCACATAATCAAAAGTGAGAAAAATATCAAATAGTTTAGAGGGAATTTTATTCTTTTGTGGGGGACAAAAGTAAGTTCATATTTTAAAAGAATTTTCCCACCAAATGTTTAAAAAGTTGGTAGTTGGAAATGCTTTAATTTCAAGGGTGTTTTGTGTTTGAATACAAAAAATTAAAATAATTATAAAAAAAAAGCCAACGGTTTAAATAAGGTAGTTAAAGCTAGGGTTTTAAGCAAAAAAGTAAAGCAAATCTATTAAAGATGAAAAAAGATTACGGTCTTCTCTCACTTTTCTAGGCAATGTAATCCCACTGATGGCGCTATGTTTTTTTCTTAAACAAATATTTTATTTTTCCTCTTTCCCTAGGGACGTGAACTTCGTTGGGATAAATATTTATTTGTATCGAATGCTTATTAATAGGATAATAATAAAATATAATTTATTATAATTGAGTGACTTAATAAGTTGATTATATATGTGTTGCCAATCTGTGTTTAAAACAGTAGTACTGATTACCAGAAACTTTGCAGAAACATGAAGTTATCAAAGTTTCCAATGACCCAGTGATGAAACAGAAGAACAAAAATTAATTCACAAAAAACTAAAATCTGTAAAACATATCAGAATCTGGAAAAACAGAACGGAAAAAGATCAAGCCCATTGAATGCACAGTGTCCCCTTAAGGAAATTATTCCCCTCTAGTATCCGAGGTTTGATTTGGAAAATGCCCTCCCAGGATAGAATGATCTCAATCACCAGTGTATTGATACCCAAAACGCTGGTGTCAGCGAGCCACTCAATGACAGTAAAGAACACGAAGAAACTTTGTGCAGAAGAAGAAGAAGAAATCTGAAAAATTCGTAAGGAAAAATTCTGAAGAATCAGTGGTATTTATAGCCAAGAGGAACTGGTTCCGAAAGGTTGTAACCTTTCAGAATCCACACGACCATTCTTGAAAGTTTGCAACCTTTCAAACGGTCATGGTTGTTCGTGAAAGTTGCAACCTTTCAGAACAGTCATTTTCAACGGCGGTAAATTCAAATAAAACGGGAAAGCTTGTTGCGCGCGGATCCGAGTCGGATCGGAACGTTTCGGTTAATTAACTAATTAATTGAAACGCTTTGGCCATTTAATTTATTTTAATTAATTAAATAAATAATTAACTAAATAATTAAAACAGACTTTGTCCAAAAATAATCTCTCGATCATTTTCCAAAGCCAAAGCCAACCGAGCGATAATGACGGCGCGAGGGGTTCCTCTTTCCAACCCTTTTAACAATTAATAGAAGTGTTTCTCTAACTCTTCTATTTTTCTTTCCATCACCGATGAGGGAGAAATGTCTTTTTATTAAAGCATAAGAGGACTTTTCAAGTTCCTCTCTTTTCATTTTCCCTCCATTTCTCATTAACTCTTGCTATATACCCAACAATATGTACATTAATTAATTTAAAATTATATATATTTATTAATTTAATATAAATACCTTATTGCGAATAATAATTGGCATGACTCGTTATGAACTAAACAAACATCTGAGCATTATGTGAATGTGTCTTCTTACTTTTTACGGTAAAGTTTTATCTTCTCTAGAAGGTAAGCCCATTTTTATAAATAAAATTGTCAGTGTTAATAATAAGGGATTTAGTCTAGATTATCTTTTATCTTTCGTTTTGCTAGTAGGATGTTTGTTTTTATGTGCCTCACAAGCAATAATTATATTATAAATAAAAATATAAGAATCACATTTCTATTTTGCATAATCATTTGATATATGAAGTCTACTTACATGATTAATTTAAAATTTATGTCGCGACGTTGAGTCCCATATTAGTTGTTGGAAGGAAATTAGACTTCTAATATGATCTTAGATTGGACTAAATCAATTTTATCTTCTTGTCGATCATGATATTAGAATCGGACTCTTTCTAAGTGATTGTTTGATTACTCAATGTTTTGCTCCATCATATATTGTCTCGTCTTAGATGTGTAGGAGGGGAGCTAGGGAAGGTTCTCTCCTCTATTCTAAAATTTAGAATCCCCAAACTCTTAGTTCTGACTTCACTTTTGAGGGGGAAGGGATGGAGTGTTGAGTCCTAGCTAGCGTTTGGCCATAGATTTCCAAATATTTTAAGCTAAAATTTCACCATGTGTTTGGCCATAGTAGTTGGGAAATATATTTCACCATTTTAAGAAATATGATTTATACCCATATGTTTTAAAAACTATCAAAACTAACCATAAGTTTGTATTACATAGCACATGACTTTGTTACCCTAAGTTGATTATTGTCATTTTCACCAACAACACTACAACAAAAACAATTTTTAGCGGTAATAAATAGACACATTAATAAAGAGTATTGTTAAAGTCTCTACAGGCATTAGTTAAGTGTCATAATTAGATCCAATGTCGCTAAAGCATTTAGGGACATATACAAAGAGTGCTAATTGCCACTAAAAATACATATCTAGCGGCAATTGCTAATTAATTGCCGCTAAAGTTCATTTTTGATGTAGTGCAACTATATCATCACTTTCATATTCCATCACTACCTTGATGTTCACGTAAAAATTATCTAAAACAACGCAAACAACTACTTTAGAGGGTGTTCTTGTAAAAGATAAAAATTTGGTGTAAAATTTGAATTATTAAAACTTTCCAAATAATGAATTTGGGAATTTGGGTTATTTGCCAAACATATTTGTCAAATAATAACAAATTGTATGGACAAACACTATTTGTCAAATTATTTCCCAAATTTTACTTGGGAAATCTATGGCCAAACAGGCCCCTAGTTTCGGGAAGGGAGATTAGATTACTTAGATGATTTCAGACAATCATTATCTGTTGAGCCAACTTTCGAAGTTAAGTTATGCATAAAATTTACTGTATTACTTTAGCTATGAAAATATTTGTATATGAAAACTAACTCCCTTTTAGCTATTGAAAAACCTAACCTCTTTTTAAAAAAAAAATTCAGAATCTTTAGCAACAAGAATAATCGAGGGTTGTAAGGCCAATCGTTCTAATTATTTTGTTGTGCATTTTAAATAATGGACTTTAATTAATATTCAACATTTTAATGAGAAGTTGCATAGCAAGTAATAGGGTATACCTAACCTTCATTATTCTCTGTGGAAAATATGCCATTAGTATATATAATTCAATGCTTTCAAGTTGGCCTTTTTTTTAAAAGTATACTACTCTAATATAAAAAAAAAGTTTTGACTAGACTTTACTCCAGTTGACTATAAATTTTGAGAGTAGATTCTTTTAAAAAATAAAATAAAATTGTTCATACATGAAACTTGGCCATTTTAAAAAATTTATCTTAAAATTTAAATTTCATAAACTCGTCCAAGCCAATTTTTAGATAAAATTTTACTTTGAGTCATAGAATTTCGATTTATGTTCGACAATTAAGGATTCTGCTTTTTTCACATTCTCTCTGCAAGACCAAAACGAGACATTTCCTCACTAATAGAATAAAAGCCTCAACAACAGCCTTCATTGAACCCCTATTTAATAGTTTAGTGTCCATTTAAATTTATTTTTGCTTTTAAGAAGAGTAAAAATTAATTGTCATATTATGGGCGATAAGAAAACATATATTACGATATTTATTCCATAAATATAATAGCAATTTTGGAATTTTCTTTAATAAAAATAAAATATGAAAGACTTTTTATTTTTGTCTTAAAACTATGGTGGAATCCAAAAGCTAAAATCTTTAGCAAAAAATAAAAAACCGGCCGAAATACTTAGAAGACTAACCAAAAAGTTAATTATATTAGTAAGATGACTCTTTCCGTTAAAACCGACAAAACACTAATCATTCACACACAAACTGCAATTAATTATGAGTTAAGTACTTAAACTTCCACAACAAAATGATGATTATTAAGAAAAGTACAAGAATGAAGGGGGTTAGGATTTATAATTCAAAAGAATAAATGATTAAGGCATTTGACTTTTAGTTAAAGAGAATCACAAAGTAAGAGAAGAAAATCTTACATTTTTATAGGGGGGAAAACAGTGAAAGGTTGGAATGAAACTTAAAAAGGAAGTGAAAATCCAAGATCTATCAAAGGTTGCGGTGGACTGATAATTCTAAGACGTTTTTCTTTAATTAGAAGTGCTGAATTTTAACTTTGGAAATGATGCATTTGGGAGGGAGCATTTTATCACTATGCGAATATTTTTGTCGCGAATTTAGATTAGTCGAGGGCGTTAAAGCAGGTACTGAACATTGAGTGAAAAACTAAAAAAAGAAAAGAAAAAGAAAGCTAGTATTAAATTGTGATCATGTTCGAAAGAACAAACTGTGTTTGAAAGTTACCCTCAAATTGGGATTTCAATTCCTGCAAATTCTAATTGATCGTACTCCAAAACTAGTATTGAACATCATGTGGCATATCATGAAAAAAATGAGATAGTGTTAGATTATAATCAGGGTCAAAAGAACAAAATATGTTCAAAATTCTCCTACAACAAGATTTTTTAGACATAAATTCAAATTAATAAAATATCAAAACACAAATAAAAAAGCCGGATAAAAAATCAAATTTAGAAAAGATAATGTTGGATTGTGATCAGGCCTCAAGGTCACAATGCAATTTTTTTTTAACACAAGTCCAAATTAGTTAATTTTAAAATAGGTATCAAATATTGGATCAAAAATCGAAAAAAGATAGTGTAGGATTGTGATCAGACTTCACAAGGTCAAGAGAATAAAATATATTTGAAATTAACGGTCCAGAATTAAGTTTCCCAAAAAAAAGACAAAAAAACATACTGTGGAAAAAATCAGTTATCAGTAGTGAATTGCCTAAACGAAAAAAAGGTAATCTTACAATTGATAATTCTGCTACATATATTTGGTACAAATTTTTGGACCTCACAAACCTGCAAAAAAAAAAACAAAACATAAGTTGCCCTTGACTCTTTTTTAAATAATCATTATATCATATGGTAAAAAAAAAAAAAAAAAATTTCCATTTAGGTGAATAAAATTTGTAGTAATATATAGTCAACCCTCCTGTCCTTTCATTTTTGTAAAATATACTCTTGCTTCATTCTTTTTACCTTAAAAGAGAAATATCACTTAATTGTTAGCATAAATAAAACAAAGATTGATGAATAATAAGAAAGCTTTTGTCGATTCTTAATTAACATGGTGTATCTCTTAGTAGGAGGGTGAAGAAAAAGTTTATAATTTTTGTTTATGATGTGGATTCATATTCACACTAGATGGCTTAAATTTGAGAATTTAGCGTCAATTATTAACGTTGAAATCGTTTGAATTATCATTGTTATACCTTTGTTTAACTAATAGTATCACACAAATTTGAATAATAATTGCAATAAATACCTTATTAGTTGGTGCGCAATTCTCTATTAAATGAGTCCTATTTAATGTGAATATGAATGAGTAGGATTAGTGAATTTCGAATCCCTTAAAGATTTGTTAGGCCGAAACTTTAATTTGCATTGAAGAACTTAACTTCAAGTTATTAGGAGTAGGATTAGACATTTCATAGAAATGATCTTCCTTATTTATTTTAGTTTGTTGATTTTGGGATTGGAAATTGGATTTAAGAGGAAGTAAGACAATTTTTTCATTCAGATTTGTGTTAGAAAGTTTTATTTCGAAAATTAAATAGTTATCTTTTTTTTAAAAAAAAAACTTCGAGGGTAGGGGGAGGAAAATGGGGTGGGGACGGAGGCAGAGCTAGTAAAGGCTCAAGAGTTTTGAATTCCTTTCCGCAGAAAACCAAACTAATATTTATAATGGTTAAAATTCGTCGTAGATCTCGAATCTCATTTGACTTGTTCGTGTGTTTACTTTTCATATTTTAAACCTCGTTAGTGAAAATTCTGACTCTACAACTAGAAAGGAGAAATAAAAGGTAGGGAATCTTCCTTAACCCGAGGTCCTCGAGTTCAAGTTTCCTTGGGTACATAGTCTCTTTTTTTAGGGAGCTTTTTACAACCCCCCTCCCCCCCAATCTGGATTTAGTTGACCTCCAACGTGGAAACTAAATACATCATGAGAAACCATAAAGAAAAGTAGGGAATTTAATTCTCTCTAATAAGGTGACAATTCATATGATCAACCAATTGAATTACTAAAATCCTCGTAAAGTGTTCTACCAAAGACGACTCCAAATAACTTTAATTTGCTTATATAAGATTCTTTAACATGGTATGTGGTGTAAGAAAACAAAAAAGCAAAAAAGGGAAATCCAAATGGGTAAATTGGAGTAAAGAGACAAATAAAGAGCATGTGCAATTTCCTCCATTACCGCACAATCCCTCAACTTTCAACTTGTCATTTTCAACCCCACCAATTTGCAGAAGAACCGGATTTCATGAAAACCACCTTCCTTCCTTATTTTTCGATCCGTTTGGTCATAAAAATTATTCACTTTTTAAAAAAAAAAATAGAAAAAAAAATTATTTTAAAGTTATATTTAAGTATAGACCAGCATAAATATTATTTCTATAAAAAATATAATCAAATACAACTTCATCTTCAAGTCCGGCTCAACATTTCATATCCTTATGATTTTATTTTCTTATATTGTGTTTTGTCAATTTTTTTGAGGTCACAATCTTTCCTCAACGTGAAAAGTGCAATTCAATTGACAATTTTAGGAATTTATGTGAGGTTATTATCATCCAACCAAAAGAAAAACAGAAATAAAAAGGATAAGTTTTTGGAAATTTGTGTGATCTTTTATTATCCAACCAAAAAATAAAAAGCATAAATTATGATATGTCAATTCAATATATGAAGAGAATGACTTATGAGACTTGATAAAAGTTTTTTTCTTAAACATGTGTTGCCTTTTTAAATAATAATAATAATTACACATCAATCTACTATACCTTCATAAATAATTCATATTTTTTTTTTTTATGTATAAATTCAAAAGTTAAAGGTGTGAATGAGAAATTATATTTTAAAAAAAGTTAAGATAGACAACAAGAGTTAACAATTGAAATAATAGTGTCACAAATTTGAATTATTAATCGTGGTCAAATAGTAAAAGATCACGAATTTGAACCATCAATTTTTATAAAGTGTCATAAATTTAAATTATCGACTTTTAATTATGATTGAATCAACAATTTAATAGTATAATTGTATTGACAAGTTAATGGTACAATTATACCAACAATTATTATGTTTTTTTTTCTTTTGCATGAGAAACACTCTTAAATCACATATAAAATGGGTCTAGACCAATAATTTCGGCTAATTAATTCATTTTTAATATATCATCTAACCTCATTGAAATATAATAAATAAATAGATCACGACATGTTTGAAAATTATAGAAGATCTTTGATTGTCGATTCACGTGTTGCAAAATCCCCAAAAATGTACTATCTAGTTGAAAAAGTAGCCAAAAAACTATTTCAAAAATTCAAATTCAATACTCCTAATTTATAATCCTTCCGTCTTATTTTATACGAAAATGTTAACTTAACTATTTCATAGACAAATAATAAATATGTAATTTTTTATTTAAATTATCTAGTTGACACATTTTATTTGAAGCTAAGATATTCAATTGACACCAAAATTAATTCGATGTCTAAATGAAATATTCCAACGGATATATAAAGCTTATTACTTAAGTAGGTAGGGAGGTTAAATGTACTTTTGCAGCTATCATATAAACTGCTATTTAATGTGGAGAAACAATAAACTAATAATATTAATATGAATTTGTACTAGTGTTTAAGTGAATTATTTCTATTAAATTCTGCTACCAAAAAAGATCTTACTATTTAATTCACTCACTTTTAATTAATGTAATGTGCTATAAATGGCCTAACCACTAGAAAAAATAGTAGAATTTATTCTATTCTATTTTTAATTTTAACTGAAAAAGCTGATATAGTATTTAATTTCCAGTGTTTGTAGCAGATGCAACACTTATTCTCATTATTAAAGTTTTTACCAGTAATTTGTATGGACAAAACCCTAGATGGTTGTACTCTCCGATCTCAAACTACTTTTCGAGTTTTTCATTTACACGTTCTTAAAAATTGTTTGACAAGTCATCCAGACGTTCAATATAAAAATTTACCATTAGATAATTTGTTTATCCTATTTTCTTTTTAAGACACATTTAAAAAAAATATCATATGATATGTTTAAAACTACAAAATTAAAGACATTTTAGTACATTTAACATGTCTTTAATTTAATATCATAATATTTAAAAATATTTTTTATTTTTAAAATTTTTGTAGTAAATTAAAATCAAAAAAATAAATGCAAAACATTTTAAATTTTAACCAACAGAGGAAAAAACAGAAGACCCTACTTGGATTTTGGGAATTTTTGGTGTTATTACAAAATAGCACAAACCTACAAAGATTCACGCGGTTTCAGCCCATTAAACCTATTTTGTCCAGGCCCAGTATAAAATAAAGAATATTTCCCTTTAATTTTTCATAAAATTGACCAATTTAACCCTTCAAATCAATTTGTCTTTAATATTTGTCCTTCAAATATATTAGTCTTTAATTTGTGTTTTTTTAGCAATCATACTTATGTATAATGGAACATAAGTTTTTTAGAAATTGAAGTCATTCGAACATAATTTATGGTCGGTTTTAAATTGTTTGTCTTACTTTTTTTGTCGGTTTTAGATAAAGTTTTTTGCCTTTTTAACATTTCTTGAATTCTACTTTTTTTCTCGCGCACATTTAACACCACAAGATAAAAGAATATGTTGATATATTTTACATATAGTTAATTTAAAAACACAAAATTCAAAAAATTTCTTAAACTCAATGTCATGTACAAAACAGATATACAAATCGAAATGAAGGAAGTACTCCCTCCATTCACTTTTACTTGTCCAGTTTAAACTTTGCATATTTTTCATTTGATATGCAAACATCTATTTTTAGTATAGTGAACAAGTGTCATAAATTAAAAACCACAAAAATGGTAGCAAAACTGCACCAACAAGAATTGTGGTGGAGTGATAAATATTCCTTGATCATTTATCGGAGGTATCGAATTCGAGTTCCCCTGTATATGAAATCGTCTTAGTTAAAGAGCGTCTTATCCTCTAATATGAGACTTTCTGACATGAATTTAAATTTTAATCAGACTTGAATATAAATTTGGGATGGTCAACCAAAAAAGAAAAGATAGCAAAAGTGCAAATGACCCTCAATTCCCACCACCAAAAACTCAAAAAAAATTAAATCAAAACTCATTATTAAATTGTTCCTCTCTAAGGCAGTTTTTGGTCCCCCAACAGCCTAAAAAAAAAGTTTCAGTCAGTTGTATAACTGTAGCACAAGCTTAAAGGCCAAACACCCCTTACAATCCCTATTTATATCCCCCTAAATCCCTCTCAATTTTCCACATCCAACTCCCATTTTTCACCTCTTCCTTTGCTTAGTCATTACATTCTCTCTTGCTAGTCAAAGCTCACTCTCCAAAGTAAGAGTCTTTCTTCTCTTTTCTTGAAAATGCAAGAATGAACAACACAATTTTCAAGATTTTGTTAACATTTCTTGAATGTATACCTTAGAAAATGCTTAAAAGTTGTAATCTTTATGCAAAAACATGGCTTAATTAACAGTTTTTCTTCTTGGAAGAACACCATTTTCAAGATTTGTTATCATTCTTGAATGTAATGCTAAAAAGTTGTAATCTTTATGCAGGAAACATGGCTTATTTTGGGATTTGCTTTGTTGGTCTTCTTGCAATGGTGTCATCTGTTTATGGTTATGGTGGAGGAGGTTGGATTAATGCTCATGCAACTTTCTATGGGGGTGGGGATGCTTCTGGAACAATGGGTATGCAGCATTTTCTTTAAATTCCTCAAAAAGTTTTGATTTTTGAGTAAATTTAGGTTAAATTTGAACTGATTCTTGATTTTTTGAATAGGTGGGGCTTGTGGATATGGGAATCTTTACAGTCAAGGGTATGGTACAAATACAGCAGCTTTAAGTACTGCTATGTTCAACAATGGGTTGAGCTGTGGTTCTTGTTTTGAATTAAGATGTGTAAGTGATAGACAAGGGTGTTTGCCTGGTTCTATTGTGGTTACAGCTACAAATTTTTGCCCACCAAACAATGCCCTCCCTAATAATGCAGGGGGCTGGTGTAATCCTCCACTTCACCATTTTGACCTCTCTCAGCCTATTTTCCAACACATTGCTCATTACAAAGCTGGAATTGTTCCTGTTGCTTACAGAAGGTAAATTCTTTGTAAAAATATGTTAGTTGTAGTACTATATGCTGTTTCATTTGGTTTGTATCTTGCTATGTATGATGTTGTTGTTTTAGTACTTGAAAGAGTGGTAAGGAGAGTTGTCTTTTAACAAATGCTAAACCTTAGTCATGTCTAAATTACTTAGCCAAAGGTTTGAAATTTCTAAATGGTCCATTTTAAATGACCTTAATTTACTTTGTGCATGCTTAAAAAATGAAATGGTGAAACCACATGGTGTGGTCCCTTTTGATAAAGGTTTTAACTTTATCACAAGAAGTTTCCCATTTGGCTATTTTTCAATGGTACTCTTTAGCATTAACTCTTTCTTGGTTGTTGTAATAGTAGGATATACATAAGTTGCAAATATTGTTCCCATTTGTCTCTTGTTTGTTTGAATTGTGCTCTTTAGCCTTTACTTGTTTCTTGGTTTTGGTAAAACTTGGAATAGCATAAGAAACAAAGTTGCAAACTTTAACACCATATATAAAACATAACATAAGCAATCTAGAAAATTTTAATAGCTCAATTGGTTGACTACTTGAACTTTCACGCTATGAACAATCTTCATAATCTCAGTAGCTTAGTAAATTGACTATCTGAACTTTCACGTTTTGACAAATCTTGGTTATCTTAGTAGCTTAGTTGACCAACTATCTAGACTTTCATATTATACAACCAATCTTGGTAATCTTAGTAGCTTAATTGATTGACTACCTGAACTTTCATGTTATACAACCAATCTTGTTCATCTTAGTAGCTAAGTTGATTGACTACCTGAATTTTCACGTTCTGACTAATCTTTTGTCCAAATAAAATACAGGGTACCCTGTAGAAGAAGGGGAGGAATCAGGTTCACAATCAATGGACACTCATACTTCAACTTAGTACTAGTAACAAATGTTGGTGGTGGTGGTGATGTTCATTCAGTAGCTGTTAAAGGATCAAGAACTGGTTGGCAGCCAATGTCAAGAAACTGGGGACAAAACTGGCAAAACAACAACAACCTTAATGGACAAACACTATCATTTAAGGTTACAACAGGTGATGGTAGAAGTTTGATCTCATACAATGTTGCACCTGCTCACTGGTCATTTGGACAGACATATACTGGTGCTCAATTCCACTGAAAACATCTCACAGTTTAGTTAAATGGGTTTTTTAATTTTTTGAAGTATAATACCACTAGTATTATTATGATGCATACTGATTTGGTCACTAGTATTAGTATTGTGACTATTTAGTATATTAGTATAGAAGTATTTTGGTGGTAAAGGTGTGGTCTTTAAGGTAAAAAATGAAAGAAGGGCATATTTTAAAATTGTCCTTTTTTTTCATTTTTGTTTGAATTAAGGGTATCTTACTTTTGGGGACCCTAATTCTTGAAGGCCACTCTTTGTAGTTTTTTTTTTTTTTTTGGGGGGGTATTTTGGTAATTTTTCCTTCTGTGAAGGGCAGAAGTGGAAAGCAGTGGTGGACTTTTACCACCCGCAGTTGGTAGGTGGGGGTGGGGGTATTTTTGGTAACTTTTTTTTTAAAAGCTTCAGCCTGTAGCTGGAGATGGACTTGGTGTTTGTGTGAGACTATTAAGTGTAAAGATCCATTTAACTAGTAATGATTCAAGAAGATTATATGTTTATGTATTCAACTTTTGTAATGTTTTCCTTCGTTTAAATTTGTTTGTCTGATTTCTGACTCGGCATGTAGTTTAAAAATATGAAGAAGATTTTTGAATCTTTTAATTTTAAACTAAAGATTTATAGAATTAGCCAGCATGTTCTTCAATCTTCTAATATTAATCATGTCATGTGAAAAATTAAAATTAAATAACGGTGGAAACAGGCCACAAACTACCTAGGGCTGAAGTGCATTTAAAGTAGCAGCCAAATTTAAAAGCCAACTGTCATTAGCCTAACTTTCTGACCAATTATGATAAACCATCTTTTAGGAAATGCTTAAAATTTATGTATCCATTAATTTGAGGATTAAACAATGAAACTTTACAAAAGAAAAGAGAAGGAATGAAAATACACATGATTTTGTTCCAATATTTCAACTTGTGGGTTGAGATTCTTGTCACTAGTCATTTGTTTTGCACAGAAGATTCTTTGGTTGTGGAGGACATTGTCCTTCCACAAATAAAATAAGAAGTGTTTTTTTATTGTAATGTTTATAAACCTTTTTTTATTTCTTAAATGAAAATAAAAGACTTTTTTACCCTAAGATTTGTCACTAAATGAATTTGGTAATTAATGTCGTGAAAGAGGCTGAGGTGAGTATCGTTACATTATCTCCACGACTCTTATTCTTTGAAGTGATTTGCATGTCTTTCTTAGTTTGGACTATAAAGACCCCTTGCGCACTTAATTTGGCAAAGAACTCACAACGATCTTTGGAAAAAATCATATTACTATTCATGAAATGCAACAAAACAATTAAAAACAGAGCGTTTCTTTTACTATTCAACGTATGCAACTACCTTTTACAAAAATAAAAATTAAAATTAAATGCCTGTTGAAACACACAACTTCAACAACTTATTTTTTTTAAAAAAAAAATCCATTTTTAATTTTTTTTTTAATCCATATGTCTTAAAAAACTTTGGAAGGTCTCACAAATAGTTGGAACTTTCCTGGAAATTTCATTGAATTGTGTGGAAAAAGATTGTTTGTTCCCATTCTGATGATAGTAATGTTAAAAGAACAGCTCCTATATTTAATTCAGTAGCAAACATTCAAGGAAATTCCATAGCTTTTATGGCTTATTATTATAATTATAAGAGGTAAAAATAAAATAAAAATACATTTTGTTTATATTATATAATTCGAAAGCAATAAATGCGTATCTACCTATTCTTGAAAGCTACATTAGCTCTCAACTAGAAATTAATGGTATTGCCTCTGGTCAATGGTACGTGACACTCTTTTTATTTCTTATATGAAGATCATTTAGATAATCGAATTTAGTTTTGTTTTAGTTGAACATATCATATTGAATTTTTAATAATTTCATGAAATATTTATAGAAAAATTAAGACGTAACTTGATTTTTCTCTAAAGTTAAATACTTCAAGAAGATTCATAAATTATCTTTATATGGAGATTAAATAAATTTCAAAGAGGTCCAATCATTCTATGTTTGAGATATACATTATTAACCGTCCATAAATCACTGAGAAAATTTAAAGAGAAGTATTTATCAATAAAATTATGTTTGTTTTTGAAAAAAATTGAATGCATCAACTCCTATAAAGTGATCCAATTTGACACTATTAATTCAAATTTTGGAAAAACTTTAGTGCTCTATATGACAATTCAGGTAAGATACATTTTAACTAATTTGTAAAACATCATATAGAATATGTGTGTTATTTATTTATTTATTTAATTTTATATAAATTTAAATATCTAATTATGTAAATTTAAAAAATTAAAAGTCATGTTAACATATTATATCTATTTTATTTATTTTCAATTGAATATTATCAGAGTATTCAAACTTGAAAATTGGGAAGATTTGAGGGCATGCATGATGCCCTGAAAAGGCTGACAATGACTAGTCAAACAAACACCCCTCATCTTCTTCCATCTGCCCTTCTTTTCTCTTCTTGTGTTTTGAGCCTAGTGACTCAATATCCCATTAACACTCTCTGACTAGTACTTTATTTTATTAGTAATATGTAGTTAATGATGATTAAATATTGGAAAAGAGGTCATATTAGAAAGTACTCCTCCTTCTGTCTCTAATTACTTGTTCAATTTTAAAATGATACATCTATTAAAAAAATAATTAATGGCATAGTGAATTTACCATTTTACCCCTATTAACTATGAAGTGGATGAAAAATTCTACATTGATCAAAGTAATTAATCATTTAATTGAGGATATAATAGGTAATTTTTTTTGTCATTTCTTGATTTATCAAAATAGACAAATAATTAGGGATAACTAAAAAATGAAAAGTAGACAGGTAATTAGGGATGGAGAAAGTATATTTTACATTTAAAAGACCAACATGAAATCACTTCTCTAACAAATATAGCCAAAATCAAGTGCTTGAACATTTAATAAGAAAACTCTCAAGTTAAAATCACATCTTTTAAGTTTTTATGCTCGATTATCACTAATAACATTAATCCATGATAATTATTCTAACATTAGGTGATTAGAAACATCCTTTCAATGGCTAGATGACACTTTTTTCATCCTCTTCGTTAAAATGAAAGCGATTTGAGAGATAATAAAGATAAGTATATATGAGATTGACGTGAGAAATGTTTGTTATACGTGCTTGAAGCTGCTATATATTTTTTGGCTATATTAGACGAGTGGAATGGATCGGACCGGAGAAACATCCTTTCAATGGCTAGATGACACTTTTTTCATCCTCCTTCGTTAAAATGAATGACGAGCTTACTCTTTATTTTTATGTTTGATCTCTTTTATTTTTGTCTAGCTCGTTGTCATCTATATTGATTTTTTTTTTAATATGCGATAGAAAATGAACAAGGACCAAGAATCTTCTTTTTCAACATGCTTTTCGAGGCTCCATTATAATGAATAAGGACCAAGAATTTCATCCGTAGGTTTACTCATATATTATTCCAAAACTCTTTCAACTCGTATAAATTTATCTTTCACCCCATATTAGTTTGGACGTCCCTCAATATCCCATTAAATATTAATTTAATTGC